>NDGM010250754.1:0-11140 GCA_002564305.1 Octomys mimax | reverse complement strand
TGTCCTACCAATTTGGTTTGAAACTTTCTCATTGCTATTTGTTTCTCAATAAAATTATGAAAACAAAAGCTCTTATAAGATCCCTGGGTAGGGTATTTATTCTGTTCTTGAGGCTCTGCATAGAATGAATGGTTGTTCTACTCTATCACATAAATGGTTCCCTCCCATCCTATATTTTTTCTTTGTAAGAAATGACCTCTCAGTTTTCATATTACTTCTTGTATGAACCCAAAGGCAACACTGCTGTTGCTAGGAGGTCTGCCCCTAGCATGTGGGCTCCTAAGTGAAGGTTCGTGCTGTGGATAAGCCTACAGTAAAGGCTGATCTAGTGTAGGCCCCAGAAGGAACACAGTACCTCTCCATCACCCCATTATCTCCAAGATTCTGGACCACAGGTTGACTTCTTTGAGATTTCATATCATGCAAAATTGTAGTAATACTTAACCCACAGGGTAGTGATGATTACACAACAGATGTGAAAGCAAATGAAGTAGTGTCTGAAATACAGTAGCTTTCAAAGGTTATTAGATTTTTTCTGACACAGAAAATGTTAACAAATGAGGTTTGTCTAAGGGAGGCAGTTTATTACAAAGGGATGGGTATACACTGGGTCAAATTCCTGCAGTAACGCTTGAAGCAATTAATAAAGTGGTCCTTGGAAAGATCAAAGAGCTAAAAAGCTTATAAAATGCAGTAACCTATGACCCCCATGACTCACACAGAAATGAAAATCTAAGTATTGTTCTATTTGCTTCTCATTTTGTAGAAAGACACTGTGAAACCATCTAATTCAAGGCATTTCAAAGTGGCTTTAAATTTATGTAGCATTAGCAGAGGAATTGGAGACTAAAGGACAGAATTGGGTTTACTTGCTAAATTTCCTTCCTTGTACTTCAAATAATTTATATTGGGAAGGAGAGAAAATACTGGAATGGGCCAGCCTTAGCATAATGTCATTTTACATAAACATCCTAAATAGCAGAAGTCGATCCCCAACATGTGGATGCCTTAAAAAGCAAAATGTATAAAGCCTGGAATTCTTTTCATGACTTGGTCACAGGCATCTGAGGAAATCTGATTCAGAATCATCTCTAACCTTTGCCTTTTCACAACTGCTTCTGAATAATAGGTCTTTTGTGATTTTCTTCTTGTTTATATTTTAAAACTTCCTTAAAATTTTAATGTTGCTTTGAAATGTATTATGTTAAATATGCCAAACTATTAAAGAAAGTCTTTAAAAATATCCTACCCCAGGTTTCCAGATATACCTTCCCCGTCAAAACTCTTAGCACAAAATGCTAATTGACAATAATGAATGCAAAGAATGGATAAACACATCAGAGAAGACAGCTATCAATTTTAAGGCACAATCCTTTGGAAAGCTGTCTACTTCTCAGAAAAACTATCTATCTGTGGAATTAATAGTACTTATTCTTCATAATGAATTATAATGAGAATGGAGATAATTCATAATGGTATGTGCCCATGAGCCTTTAAAGCAAAAAAAAAAAAAAAATGAAATTAAGTTGTATGTATATAAATGTACTAAAGCTTCTGTCAAACTGAAATTACAAAATGTTTTACTTACACATTTATTTATATTTGTGTATTTATTAGTCAATCAACTATACAGGTGAACAATGAAATATGTCTTTTTCTATAATAGCCAGGAATTACCTTGAGACTGAGAAGCAAAGGCATCAGATCGTCTGCTGCTCTCCCCCTTGGACCCTAACATTTGAGATGGGAATCATCTTTTTGTGTGAGCTCAAATTTAAAGTCACAAAGTCATTCAGTGGTTTAGGCCAAATAAGAACAACTATAGTTATCAGGATCCTCTTGCAATATCACCGAAGTAAATTCTCCTTTGATTCCTCTTTTAACTCTGCCTTTTGTAGTGATATTCATCAGGCAAGATCCCTCTACTCTTTCTAATTCCAATACCTTACCTTGCAGGATGAGACTCACTTCTACTCTATCTTACCCTGTTCTCTCATTTCTGGAATAGGAACATCCAGAAGCTACCTAAATACCAAAATCTGAGGATGCTGAAGTCTTCTTATAAAGATTGCATCATTCTCACATGTAACCAATGTACATCCTTTTGTATATTTCACATCATTTCTAGATTAGAATCCCTAATATCAACCTATAAAAATCGTTGTATTGTTTAGGAAATTATGACTGGAATAATGTCTGTACATGTTCAGTACAGGTGTAAATTTTGTTTTCAGAATATTTTCAATCTGTGCTGATTGAATCCATAGATGCAAAATCCATGGATACTAGGTACCAGCTGTATTCCACTGATTAATCTAGGTTCAGAGGATATCTGGACATATAAAACCATTGGCCTGTAGGATATGAGGTAACATATGCTCCAAGGACAACAGACTCTCGGGGTTCCAAGGATGAAATACATATAAGGCAAATGACTTCTAGAAAAAAATAATTGTAACAAGCTTAAAACAGCCCAGTAGTGATCGTGCTCTACCTAAGAAGCTACAGTCCGTATCTCACCTGTACTATCTAGACCCAGCCTGTAATGCATCTTAGCTGGCCTTCCAAGCTTACTATGCACTATGAATCTGCTTATGGTTTTGTGCAAGAAAAGTCCTATACTATCTCCTTCCCCCAAAAGTCACTCACCACAGCCTACACTTAAATTTAACCTATAGGTTAAATTTTCCTACCCAGTGGGGAGCACAATTAACCCCTCAGCATGTGAGTATTTATTTTTCTTTATCAAAAATGAGGATAAAAAGTTTGTGTATGTTGCAGTTTTTCAGCCTTTGAAGAGCACAGCTACATAGGCACAGTGCTAGTATTCTTACTGTGCTTTAAAAGGGAATCAGGAGACTGGTACCTCCAGGACTCACCTCTAGAATGGATGTCTGCACTTGGAGGATCTGTTCATGGCCTTTGAGCTGCCGGATGCAGATTTTGCAGGACAGCTGGGTGGTGGTGGGCGTGTAGCGCTCCAGGGAAAAGGCACAGTGCAGGGGCTGCCGGTTACTGCACCACACGCGAGAGAACGGGACTTCCTACAGGGGAGATGGAGCACAAACAGGGGCATTGGGTGCAGAGGCCAGCTGAGATAAACGGAGACCAGAAGATGCTCCACAGCAATAATTATGGTGATGATGACAGGACTCACAGCAGCGACAACTGCCTAAGCGACTTTGATGGGATTATTGTAGAAATAATGTTCCAGCATATGCCAGGCAGCACAAAAATAATTAATGTCAATTCCAATTGATAACATTTGCATTCAAAACCACACTGCAAGAGCTCAGATTTCACTCTATGACATATACAATTAGAAAGAACACCAACGAAATTTATCATTTTTCTACGAAAAATTATTCTCCTAGAGGACACTTGTAATTTATCCTTCTACATAAGCCCAGGATAAGATGACATTTTCTGATTTAAACTTGTTTTAAAGAACTGACTAATCAGAATCTGGTTCTTGTATTACAGACTCATGTAGCATTGTATGGGAACACAGAATTGCCAAAATATCTAGCATAAAAATAAATACCTACTGCAAAATAACACATATGTACACAAAGCCAAGAGAGGAAAACACAAATATTGCACTACTCCAGAGTGCTGTACTTTGCCAATTTTCTGTTTCGTTCAATTCATCAACTCCACAATTATTTATAAGTAGCTTGCTAATGGCTAATGGTTGGACATACTAATAGATAAACAATGAGAAATAATAACTTTCGGTTTGGTTCCTGCTCTCAAGGGACTTACAGACAATTGAGTGGGCAAAGTAATTTTTACTAAATGAGGATGAAAATGATTTCTTAACACCACCCAGTGCATACTACCAATAGGACTGTGTTCAGGCTTCTTGCTTTATAATATGTCTTTTAATGTTTTCATGTAATCAAAAGCCTCTTCGCCTTTCTCAAACAAGGCTGGGGCCAATTGCAATGACCATGGATACTCGACATCAGGCCATACTCAACCCTAGCATTGTCTACTCGCAACACTAAAACTGGAAGGTAGCCAGAGGCATATCAAGTCTGGAAGCTTGAGACTATGAAGAATGACTGCTGATATATCTGTTGGGTGTTAGAAGACCAGGAGTCACTTAAAATTCATTCTCCTCACTTTGGGGCACTACGATTCATCCAGGTATTCTTGGGCTCTATTGTGCACATGGGCTTATATAATATATCTAATTTTCTCTTTAAGAAACTATACAGATCCTTCTTTTCCTTGCTGGGGACCAAGCAAGGAAAGATAAATTTTAGATCGCTATATACTTAAAAAGGGAAGAGCGAGCTCTACGGGGAATGGGGAAAGAAAATCAAACATTCACTCTTGCCATACATCTTAGTATTGGATATAAGAATTTTGCGAGTTTTATTTGTGGTCTTTATTCTTAATACTGAGCCAGAAGAAAAGCAATGGAGATTCTTCTTAAGAAGTAAAGACAAGAGCTCAGAAAGCACACAACTGTGACAATTTATTGCATTTTATTGACTTCATTCCCGTGCAAGATGCAGACAATTACTGTCTCAGGTGGCAGGGGCTAGAAGCCTGAAAATTACTTGATAGCTTCCATTGCTAACAGTAGCTCATATTTCTATGTCGCTTATGGGAGGCAGTCGTGCTGGGGGTAAGAGGAAGCAGGGGCATGAAGCTTCCTGGTGACAGGGGTGGCCAACCTCAAAGGCATAAAATGGCAGCACTTACAAGGTAGGGAGGGGCCTCTGGTTGTTCCCCTGAGACTCATCTCTTTTTGTGGTGGTGTAGTTTCATGAAATCCTGGATCCTATTGGTTTCCTTCTGATATCATTACTGGCTTCCTCTAACATTGAAGCTGGGTTCCTCACTGGTTATGGAAACACATAAATCCCCGAATTAAGTATGTCCTAAGTTGGAAAGTCTTGAATGCTTTCTGTAATCTTGAGCAAAACAATTCTTTCATGAAATTCTAGTGGCTCTGAGAAGTTCTCTTAAATTGCAAAGTAGGTAACCTGGAAAGATGATACTGGTGGGGCTCACAGAACTGACATCTAGGACTTTCACGGGGCTATTTTGGCAGAATAAAAAGTTGTTGGTATCACCAGCAAGGCAGTAATCTCCATGAAGTTTCTGGTTTCTCCTTGTTTTCAACAGAGGCTTTCATGTGTGGTCATTTCCCTTCTCTTCCTGGCAGAAGATGCCACAGCAGAAGGTATCTCTGATTGGTGGAGCTTCTCAGTGAGCAATAGAGAGAGGCATTTTCCCTAAAACACTCACAGATATCATTTTTCTTCATCTTAATTTATACAGAAAAATCCTGCCCTTTTCCCTTTTATCTAAGCTGATTCTTTCTCGTTTCTCCTCCTGAGTCGTCTTCCATTTTGAAACCCATGAGGAACGTTTACTTCGGAATTCAAACCCTTCATTTCTCTCTCTCTGCCTACTGAACTCGTCAAGTTGCCATCCGCTCACACATGCCCGCCTGCCATCTCTCTGCAGAAGGGGCTACAAACTACCTCTCTGTATGTACCTCTTTGTCTTCAAGGCTCGCCATTACACTTCTCAGCATGCATCATAATTTCATTTGGCCTTTATATCTCTGGCAACTTTATCTGTTTCATTTTGCCTTCTATACTGAGACCTAAACCCGGCATCTTTATACTAAGCAACATTGCCAGTCATTTGTCTTTTATTTCTTTATTCTGAGACAAGGTCTTGCTACGTTGCCAAGGCTGGGGTTGAACTTGTGATCTCTGCCCACATCCTTACACAGTGCTAGGATTACAGGTGTGCACTGCCACACTAGGAGTCCTCTAATCACTGGTTTTTAGTCTCTACCAGATAAAACGAATGGGAACTTTGGGTCTTGATAGGAAAGAGGAGCAGAAAGCATTTGATTTATATTTTTCAGAGGATAGTGTTACAGTCTCGCTTTTACCTCAGTCATGGGTGGGAGACAACTGGCATGATCAAATGATATCAGAACTCTGCTTCCACAATTCACTGGCAAAGGGCAGTGTCTCCTGCTGCCTGCCATGCTAAACACAGTGTCCTGCCTGGTTCTCTAAGGCCTCCCTTGAGATTGTGACTGTCCTTTGCTTGCTGTCTCCCTCTTACTCTTCTCAGCTATGGAATAGTCTCTGTTCTCCAAATCAGCACATTTGTATAGCATCACTTTGTACCATCCCCTTAATGAAAGTAACTAAAACTCAGGGGTCTGTGATGAATCTGCTTTTAGCTGACCAAGGAAGTTTCTTTTATCCACAACCAAAATTTAAGACAGTGCAGTGTAATGTAAATACTGGACTTGAGGGCTAGAAAGAGCCATGCTCATGGTCCAGGTTGTAAGAAGCCTACATTTTCTGCAGTAGATTTTAATCCTTAGTCTTGTGTAACTTTCTAAAAAAGTAACACTGGCCACTTATTTCACTGTCTTCTAGAGTATCATTTGGTAAATTTCCTATATTTTCTCCTGAAAACAATGCAAGAAAAGAGCAATGGCTACTGTGAGACAATCTTTCCTTTAGAAGGATACAAGAATCAGTGCCTGTGCCAACCTGCTCCCTCACTCTCCCTTCCTCCCTCCCATCATCTCTCCCTCTCTCACCCTCTGTCCTTTTCCTTTTGTGTGCCAGTGCATATAATGAAGGCCTTTTTAAAAAACTGATTTTAAGATGGTATCAAAGGAGTATTTTTTTTTGTTGTTGTTAACCTGAGTAACAACTATCAATGGCACTCAAAAAAATATTTTAAAATAATAGAATTAGAAGCCCTGTGATTAGTGTGTTTGCAGGACAAAACTCTTTGCTTTTACTTACTAAAAAATAAGAATAAAAGGAACCCTAGAAAACAAAAACAAATTCACCACAGCACTTACTGAGCTGAGGGATATTATGCAGGAAGCAATAGAGAGGACAAAGTGTAGTGAAGTTATGGGTGTTTAAAGAATTCCAGAGATGTTTTCATTCTGATTCCAATTATAATTAGGTTTCTAGCAGATGGAGAGAATGTAAATCACATCCTAGCAGGAGACACACACTGAGTTCTCCAATATACATAGCATTCGGAAAAGACAGCTGCTTTTATCTCAGCAAAGTGACAACCTGACTTTGTTTGGTTGGATTTTTAAAAATAAATAATTGATTGTATACTGTTTATGACAGCTTCCCCATGCCACAGGCAGCAAGGAATAAAGCAAACCATGATTATGTAGCTCTGAGGTCCCAGTAACCTACACAGGGCAGAGCATTTACCTCCTGAAGAGGGTTGTGAACCCCTGGGGCCAAGACAGCAGCGGGAGGCTGATGCCACCCTCCTGCCCATGCTAACATCCCAAAGCCTGAACGGAAAGCTAGCAGTCATTCATTTCTGTGAGTGGGGACAAGCACCAAGGCCCCCAGTTTTGCTTCCCACCAGGTTTATGGGTGTCATGCACCCAGATCTCCAAAGAACTCCCACAGCTGGGCCTGATGCCAAATGCACAAAAGGCAGTAGCATCATATAGCTGCAGGACTCCACGAACCTAACCAATGAGATTTCAACTTTATACACAGGTCCTTTTATACACAGGCCCTCATCACTTAGCTCAGGGCACAGTGTGAGCTCACGTTAGTCTAAATCCATGTCTCAGTAGCTTGTTTGTGTCTGGCAGACAGTAAATTTTCTGTGCATTCACTGAGTCTCTCCCAAGCCTGAGTTCCTAGGAGAAAGTAGGATGGTGTCATGAGCAAGCCGAGTTTAGTACCTAATTGCAGTATGTCAATTTCTAGAATCTCAATCTGAAGTTAGCAACAGAGAAAGAAGACAGTGGTACCAGAGGTTTTTCATCTTTTGAGTTGAGATATTGCAGGAGGATTTACCAATTGAAAGAGAGACCTACACATGGTGTCAGGAAGAGTGTGATGTGCTGCCTCTACAATATTTCTTTGGGATACCATGAAAAAAATCTGTCAGTTCCTAACCACTGAGCCTCAATGACAACCCATTCTCGGCTGTCCACACTAAGTTTGTCAGTGCACAGGATGTTGTGTAGGAAGAGCAAGCAGGCTGAATGAAAATGCTCCCCAAATACTTGCATGGCCATTAAACCAAATCTGAAATGCATCCTCACAGACTGATGAGTATCAGTGATAGCAGAGGCAAGGAGATTGGTGGGAAGGGATGACGGGGGGAGGAGGGATGCAGTGGAAGGCCATTTTGGGTAAGAAAAATGAAGTAGAAATGAGAACTCAGTGGCAAGCCTCCTGATGCTGAGAAAATTAAATTGTTTCTCAGCCTTCCAAGACTCTTTCAAATTATGCTCAATTACAAAAGGCAAATATTTATACATGTTCACAACCTCTGAGCAATCCAAATCAACCCAGCAGTGAAGCTCATTGGGTCTCCTCATGAGTTAACACACTTTGGCTTTGGCTGACCATGGTGCATCTGCTGAGCTCTCTCAGCCTCCTTTGCCCCTGGCTCTCCCATCTGATGTTTTATCTTCAAGCATTAAACTTAATAGTTACTATGGACTGAGTCACTCATATTAGATCCAGTGAAATGAGACTCTTATATCCTATAAAGATTAATACATAGGAATTTTCATGACTATCAAGACTTGTTTTAATAATAAGCTCTGAAGTTCAATTTGGGCTAGAAAAATTGAGTAATGCTTACTATAAAAGAAAGACACCTAGGTCTTGAATGTCATTAGGAATACATTTATTCATAGAAGATCGCTCTTCACAAGGAAATGTGCTGAATGTGCTAAACACACATGCACGCGCATGAGCACACACACATACACAAATTGTTTGTGGCCATGACAGATGTTTATATTACTTTGAATGCACTAAAATTGTACTGTCTCAATAATGTGAACTTGGAAATAGGAAGGGTACTCTTGTCCCATTTGAAATGATTTGAAGTTGAAGGTTTGATGGTTGAGCTTTTTTTCTATTACAACAAAGTTTCTTCTTTGTGAGTTGGCTCATTACCATTCTGAAAGCTGGAAACTTGCATATCATTTTTAAAAAATGAATCTGCAAGGATGGAAAAACTAACCATCACCACAGTGGTCTGTGTTATGCTGATGGCCTTGAAAACATGCCTTAATTTCAGACTAAAGTGAGTCCTCCAGAAGCTTTTCTAGGTCTAAGGAAATTCCTTTTGCTTGAAGGTCAGGTGAGCCCCCTGGCTTATGAAACTATGGTGGACAGAAGCATGGCGGTATGTGCCTGCAATTCCAGAACTGAGGGAGGTGTAGGCCAGAGGGCCAAAAGTTTGAGTCCCATTAGGGCAACTTGGTAACATCCTGTCAAAATAAAAAGGGCAGGGCATGTGGTAGGTGTCTCAATGGCAGCATACCCTTAAGTCTAATCCCCAGTACAGAAAAAAAAAAAAAAACAACAACCAAAAACTAATTTAAAAAAACAATAAAACTCCCAAATTACCCCCCACCAAAAAATAAAAAAAGAGCCAGAAGAAAGAAAACAGAACATATGATTGCCTATCCAACTGCTTATGGGAATTTTGATAGTCTTATGGAGGAATATCCATAAGAATATTTGGAATATTTGGAAGAAATATTTTCATGCTAAGCATATATTCAAATTCCCTAAAATGATCTAAAAAAGTTCATGAATCATCTTGCAGTATTTAAAAAAACTCAATTAAGTGACATATGGACACTAATATATAAATATCTTTAGTATTTGCCAAATGACTCCAAGAAGCATCACCCCACCTTTCCCTTTCAAGTTGGAATGTCTCTGAACTGGCTCAATCCCCTTGGCGGCAAGCACCTCATACAAAAACAGCAGCACCTTTTGTCCTTAGTGGTCACATCGCCAACTCAAAGTTGTGCCCTAAAAAAGTTTGTCACTGACACCCATTACCCTCGCTGCTGAATGTGAAAAGGGAAATTCTCATAGTTAATTTTTGTAAGCAATACACAAACCCTGCTCAAGTTGGTAAGTTGCCATCTTTGACTTACATGTAGCACCAATTCAAAGAACAGGAAGAGACATGACAGGCCATGGCAGGAGAGCCCCTTCTTTCCCACCTGATATAAACTGTGCATTTATGACAATACAGTTAATTCCTTCTGTGTAGCCATGAAGACTACAACCATAGGACAGTTTTGCAATGAAATCCATACTTTAAAGTACTAGGAACACCAAGAGGACTCTCACTAGGGTGTCTGACATGTTGCCAGGCTAGAGCACATGGTTTCTAGGAAAACCCATTTGGCCAGTACCTGGCATGCAGTGAATGGTTTGATTCTCCAGAGGAATGGAGGGATGTCAAGGACAGAGATCTGGAGACTGAAGGTGTTTCCTTTGAAGTGCAGCAACTTTGGTTCCTCTAGTAGCTGTCCACCTTGATGCCTTTCGTCTGAAACCACTTCCTGCAGGAGAGAAACAACCAGAGGAACAGCAGTGAAGCACCAGCATCTCTGAGCTTCCTTTTATGGGTATGGACGCTCACTACATGTGTCTCCCATTGATGGACCAAAAGCATAATAGAAAAATACTTCTTTTCAATCTCCACATTCCTAGGAAGTTCACAATGAAGGACTGAAAGCTGCTGAGCAATACGAATTGGTCAGTGAGAGACAATTCTTTGTGTGGGATGCTCAGGCTTCAGTAAGTGGGTTCTTCTAAAGCTAAAAGACCTCTTCTGGACCCAGTAAAACTGTACGCCTGCCAAGTCTCTGTGAGTGCACAAATTTCATTCTGACGCACCTATCATCCATGGAAGTACTTGCGCTCCTACATAATCCTATTTCACAATAAAGTTAGACACATCCCTTGCTACTCTGTCCAATTAGTCTCCAGTAACACAGGCATTACAGGTGATTTTTTTTTTGAGGGGCTCAAAATAGATGTTTTAGAGTGCATGTTTATTTGTGGCAACACTCATAAAAGTTACAATGTCAAAGGCCAAGAAAAAAATAAGGTTTTATCATGTACTTTAGTTCAGGGGGAAAATTAAGTTATTGAGGTTAAAAACTCATTTTTCACTGAATCTTTATATGTAATACAAATAAAACCCACATAGATCCTATTGAGTAAATATTTATTTGGTTTTAAACTTATGTTTAAAGTTATAGGGCTGGGGAGATGGCTCAGTGGAATAAGTGCTTCCCTGGCAAGTGCAAGGGCCTGAG
>NDGM010250729.1:0-11305 GCA_002564305.1 Octomys mimax | reverse complement strand
TATATAAAATTTTCATTTATGCACTATATGCCTGCTTGTCTAGAAACCCAGGAGCCAAAATACTAGTAATGTATCTCTAGGTCAAAAGATTCTAAGAGATCCACATAATCCCTTTTTATTTGCTATATTTTCTATTTTCTATAAGAAATAGACACATATTTTTCATTAAAATACACCATGAAAGATATATTTTACTCTACTCTGACACGGACACAGAAAGGAAAGAGGATTTAGCAGCTAAAAAAATAAGCTAGAAAGAAGTTCTGTCTGTTTGTCAGGCTGGTGAGTCAGGGAAAATAATAGAGCCTTCCGTATATCGTTAATTACACACAGACAGGAAGGCTCTGGGGGTGGGGGAGACATTTTGGATGCCAACAGGCCAGGTTAAATTGCTCCTAATTGCCCCTGTTTTCCTAGTGAGGTTGGTTTCCCGTCCGAAGAGCCAGGCAGTCGGATGTAAAGTAAGTGTGTATACAGGCATCTCGTAGCGTCCAGCCTACTCAGCACCAAAGCATGGTGGAAGAGGGTTGAATCAGCTCACACACACCTTTTCCAGCAAACTCAAGAAGTTCAAGGCAGAATGGTCAGCGCATTCATCACTCATGAATGGAAATGGGAAGAAAAGCACGATTACCCAAAGCCAAATGTTGCCAACAGACCATACCAAGCTGCCAAGACCTTTCAAAAGGCTTAAATATTTTTCTCATCTTCAGGAAAAGAATGCAAACTAGAGGGGAAATGAGATATATCTGTCCTTTGTTCATATAATTCAATGAAATGCCACCTACTATAAATATGATTTTTAAAATAAGAAAAACAATATGGCCTCATGGAATATTTTTATATTGCGTTTTTTTGACTCTATTTGGAGTGTTCTGATGTTGGGTTAAAACCAAATGCAAAATCATAAAAATAAAGGAAGAATCATTTTAATAATCAAATTTGCAAAACTCCAACTCCACTGAAATGTAATTCTTTGTCCAAGATAAATATTTATAACAAGTATGAAAAACACATCAGAAAGGAACACTGTGTTTCCCCTTAAAATTTCAGGGGTAAAGGTTTTCTTCCCACGGATTTCATGGTTAAGAAATCTGCCTGGAAGTTGAAAGTGAGTAAAATAACTTATATACTTCACCTAATGCTTTACAAGGCATAATCACTTGTTTTCAACTTACTTAAATGTATGTAAAAACTTTGTATGAGCTATCAAGCATTTTTTTTTCTCCACGGAAAAGTGTGTTTGGGTAGAGCTGGATGAGAGAGAAAAATTAAAACCACAGTGTGAACCAAAAAATCACGAACCTAGCCTTGGGTGGAGGCACACACTTGCAATTCCTGCACACGGGAGGCTGAGGCTGGAGGACTGGCACAAGTTCAAGGGCAGCCTGGGCTACATGGTGAGTTCTAGGCCTGTCCAAATTACATAGCAAGACCTTAGCTCAATAGAACAAAAACAAAGAAAGAAAAGAAGCTGGGTTCAGGCCACTCTGCTGTATGCTGATGGTCATCTTATCCTCTAGGCCACTGTGTAACATTGGGGACCTGCCTTCTGTCAGCTCTGTGGGTGCTAACAGTCCACCATCAGTCTGCCATTTGTTTTCCTATACCATTACTGGGTGAAGCCACTTGGTAATTATCTTGGGTGTAAAACAGTTCTTCATTTTATTTTTCTTCAACATATCTATTCTAAGCATCAAAAGGTTCAGATGTGTTTAACAGCTGAAAATTAGCAGCACAAGTTCATATCTGCTCTCCTGAAATAAATGACCTTCCAGCCAGTCATTATGCCTCCTCTCCACTTTCATCCTTTTAGATGGAAGAGCCTTAATGATCCCGGTCAGTCTTACAAAAACAACAAATGCCTAGCAGCGGAGCCTGGCTCTCCCACACTAGGATGCTCTCTCCTGTTAAGCCACTCATGCAGGAGCCCAGGTTCGCACCGTAATCCACGTGCACAGCCACCACGGCCTTGCAAAGGGAAGATGATGATGTTCTTGGTTTTCTTTCTTCGCATCCTTTGCTAACGAAAGCCCAACTCCGTAAGTCTTTTATGTTATTGCAGCACAATGCCTGATGTCTTCTGGGAACACTGCAATTAGTCTCTTCCCTCCCTAAGCCTATGGACTATTTAAAAACAGAATTCACAATCATACCTCTTTCTTCCAGGCTAAAGAGAGAGTGACTTAAAAGATTGTGATGGATAATCTTTCTTCAGAGCTTTAGCAGTTCCTGCAGGACAAGAGTGCACTAGCCACCACATCCACGGTCATGTCAAAGAAAAACAGAGTTTCTTTGGTTAAACGCACATGAAATAAAATACTTATGAGAATCAAAAGTAGGGTCGCAAAGAGATATTGGTGTGTACACCACATCCACTGCAGCAACATTCACAGCAGCAGAAGACGCGAGCAACCCAGGTGCCCAGCGGTGATCGACTGGATCAGCAACGTCAACTTAACCAAGAAGGGACTCCTCATCTACGCTACAAATGCCTCAACAGTGAAGACATTCTGTTAAATGGCTTGTCCCAGCCACACCGGACAAGGGTTGTACCATTACACATCTGGGCAGTTAAATTTATGGGGACAGAAAGTAGAAAGGTCAATGTCAAGGACGCAGAGAAGAGAGGAGTGACGAGCTCTTTAGTGGGAATGGAGTGTGGCTTCTGCAATGTGGAGAGCTCTGGAAAATGCAGGGAGGCGGGAGTTTCACAGCTAGACAAACAGCTAGCTTAAAGTGGTTAAAATGTGAAATTTTGTTATGTGTATTTTATCAAAATAAGGAAATACCACAGGAAAATGCAGTGAACAGTCTTCATTGCCATTTTGGTATAATTTTTAAGGAAGAGATGTTTAGCATGTTTTAGCACAAACATTATCCAGTAAGATGAATGGTGAAATTACACTCAGTTCCAATATGTTTAAAGTTCTATTTTCAATATAACATTCTTAGGGAATATAATCGCAGATAACCTGAACTCCAGAATCAGGACTCTACTCACTGCGAGCAGGCCTCTAGGAAACCTACTCAGGAAAAAAAATATGTGCACAAACTCATGGTGGTAGACACTATAGTTAACTAATCACACATTCCTTTCTCCTTTATCTACTTACAAGATTAAAAAATTAGGGCCTTTTTCTCCTGTAGCAATGTGGCCAATTAAAATATTCACATTCTTGAAGCTACAAATAATCATAGGACACAGCTCTGGGCAGAGATGTACAGAAGAGGGCTGGCTGGAACACTTAGGAGAGCTATTTTCTCTCTGGTGATAAAGAACAGCTTTGGTTGGCAAGAACTCTTGCCCTGTCCTTCCCTCTTCCACAGGAAGACAAACGCAGCTGGCTTCCCTAAGAAGGCAACCAGCCCTGAGCTGCCTATCTACAGCCTACAGGAGAAACAGCTTCTTTCTTGCTTACTCCAGAGCCATAGATGTTACATCTTGTATCTAGATGTCCCCCTAAAGCTTCATAGGGCCAAAGGTGGGGTCAAAGGTGGGCTTTTCAGAGGGAGCTGGATCAAGGGTGTATGATGCTGGATCAAGGATGCTAGCATTAGGGGTGTGAGCACCACCTGCCCTAAGGTTGGGGAGCCTGGATAAGATGCAAGAGCCATAAAGGGGCTTGTGCTGCTGCATGCTGCTTCCGCTGTCTTCTCCCTGCGGTGCACTGCTTCTCCTCTGCAATGCCCTCTGCCACGCCACCATGCCTTCGAGCCAGCGGTTCATGGACTGCAACCTCTAAGGAATGTTGGCTAAAATAAACCTTTCCTTCTTTAACCTTGGGTGATGGGTACTTTTTAATCCTCAAGGAGAACAAGTAACTAAGACCTAAGATTTCTCTTATTTAAAACTAAACTCAATCCTAATTCAATCCGGCAGGACTGAGATAAATCCACAGGAAGAAATTCAGGATTATTTCTGATTAGTGAAATAGAATTAGAATGTTTACCTTCCCTGCAAATGGACATTCATAGGACTCACATGTAACAGTCGCCATGTGACAAATCCTTTACTCTGAGCAATACAGAAAGACAGATGATGGGAATAATGAGCTGAATGCACGTAGATGCAAACAAATACCTTGATTCCAAATCATTTTTGCTCAAGATAAAGCTAACATCTATTGGACTGGGGTAGACTCAGTGGTAGAGCACTCACCTTGCATGCACAACGCAGGCCCTGGGCTTCATCCCCAGTACCACACAGGAGCGCAGACACAGAAAACTAACATTTGTGAAATGCTTACAGGGGGCCAGACACCGGGGTGACCGCTGTGGACACATTACCTCATGTAATCTAAATCTTGTAAAGTAGAGCCTGAGCTCTGAACCACTTTATTGAGCTTTTGATAGCTTTACATTTCAAACAGCATTAAACTGCTCTGATTCTCCACCCCTACACACTGGGGGGGCGGGGGGGGCGTCGGCAACCACTCACTAACTATGCTAAGAATGAAAGATAAAAGAATCAGGGGATGGAGCAACAGGCTCAGGGTTAATTATTACCAAAACGTAACTGCTGTCATCTCCCCCAAAGAACAGCACTCTGCAAAAATTCCCAGACACCACCACATATCAGAAGCCCCTGGAGACTTCTTAAAATGCAGATTCCTTAACTCGGAGCAGGCTCAAGGAGCCAGGCACGGCCCCGTCACCTAGAGAAGGCAGAGAATCTGGTCTGCACAAAAGTACCCATAAGTCACAGGGCACTGCCATTTCGACAGTCAAGCTGCTAGACAGCCGTCCTCATAAGCCCACACAGCAGCCTCTCCATTGGAACAACTGCTTTCACTCAATTCCCATCTCCACAGCCGCCCTTTGCTTTTGCCAAGACTCAAGAATGGCTCTGTAATTTCTGTGACATCACTTCAAAGGACAGTGGGCACCACTTCCTGTCCCTTTGGTGGCCAGGAATAGGGCAGGCTGTGGGATAAATGAGAAATCTGCTTTCTTCTAGACTGTGGTACTGCTTCATCCATTCTCTGTATCACTTAAATGGGCTACTAGGAAGTTCAGTTTCAGCGGGCCAAGGTTTGTACTACGACTTTCCTCAGTCAAGTTCTAAGGATCAGCATTGTTATTTTATTTTGCTTTGCTTCACAGGTGGTCCCTGAAAACTATTTATTACAAAAGCAAACACATTCCTGAAGGAAGATTTAGCTGGTTGTGGCCACATGCCTGTAATCCCAGAACTCTGGAGGCTGAGACAAGAGGAGCACCATGAGTTCCAGGCCAGCCTGAAATGAGATCCACATTTTCTACTTGGTGTAAATCTTCCTTCATTTATTTATATTTTTGGCTTTTTGAGACAGGGTCTTGCTACTTATTTCAGGCTGGCCTTGAACTGTGTGGCCCAGGCTACCTCCCCAAACAATTAAAAGAAAGCTGGATGTGGTGGTACACAACTCTAATCCTAGCTCCCCTCCCCTCTCCTCCTTTCCCCTCCACTTCCTGAGCCTCCTCTCCCCTCCCTGCCCTCTCCTCCCCTTCCCTTTCCTTTTTCTTTTTTTTTTTTTAACTTGGACTAGAATCCAGGGCCTTTGCAATCAGCTATATTCCTAGCCCTTTCTTTATATTTTATTTTTGAGACAAGTTCTCACAAAGCTACTAAGCTGCCCAGGCTGGACTTCAATTTGCAGTCCTCCTGCCTCAGCCTTCAAGGGTGCTAGGATTACAGGTGTGTACCACCATATCCAGCTTTCTTTTAATTGAGGAATGTACTCATTTACACCCCACCAACAATGAGCAAGGGTTCCCTTCCCTTTCCTCTACATCCCCCCAGCATTTGTCACCTTTGGTCTTTTTGATAGTCGTATATCTATACTACATTTTCTTTTTCTTTTTTTAACTTTACGAACATTTCCGTTGCAAACCCACATGGTACTGAAATTCCAGACACATACATGCCCTCCTTGTTTACTCATTCATTCGTTCATCAATTCATTTTAAAAACAAATTCGTAAAAGTGAAAGTAAATGGACATCCCAGGAGTCTTCCCCAGGGGACTGCTCCTGCCTAAGAAACACATTCTGGTGCTTCCAGATTGAGCGTCCTCCACTCCCGCACTGCAGATCTTCTGAAAGTCAGATTTCCTAAAGCATCAGCTCTAGGCTTCCTCCCAGTGTTAGGGTTTTTTATTAAATCACCCATCATCTCCTCTCACGCCTTCTATTCCCAAAACCGGAATATTCTACAGCCAGCACAGTCCTCTCTTCCGAATTACGAGATTGCAGGCAGTGGATCTCAAAGCAACAGCCACAAGTTACTTGGCCATCCTTAGTCTGGAAACAGAGCTCAAGCCAAGTGTCATGGCCTGACTACAATCCCAGCACTGGGCGGGGCAGCAGGGAAGCAGCAAGCTGCAGCCTGGCCTGGACAACCGAGCAAGACTCTGTAAATAAAGGACTGGGAGGGCCAGCGAGATAGCTCAGCGGACTAAGTCCCTGCTTAGGCAAGTGCAGGGGCCGGGGTCCCCATGCAGTAGAAGTGACAATGCTCCAAGACTGCCTCACACACGGCAGTGCAGTTGCTCCCTGCATTCTCCAGCATCTCTTGCTCTACGGAAGCCAACCAGCCGCCAGCTCATAAAGACCTACAAGCAGCTTTGCAGACAGATCCCCCTGTCCAGGAGCTGTGGTCTCCCACCAACAGCCAGCAAGAACCTGAGACCTTCTGCTGAGAGTGCCACACACAAGGCAGCTTGCCACAAGGTCTTGCTCTTGCCTCAGTCAAGCTTTGGTGGAGGCCACCATGGCCAACATCACATATGCAACCTCCCAAGACAACCTGGCCACAGTCGCCAAACCAAGCCACTGACTCATGCCTGGCCTAAGAATCTGCATGAGAAAGTACATATTTGTGGCTAAGTGGCTGCTGTTGTTTCTGGGGTTTGGGATGGAATGCAGGCCTCACCCACAGCAGGCCACTAAGCTATGGCCTTAGCTCCCAAGTATTGTTTGAAGATCATCTATTTGGGGGCAACTTGCTAAACAGTAATAGCTTATTAACTCAGAGTTGCCACTAGATTTTGGAATATTTTACTTACAACAAGAGATGAATACATGCCATGTATCCCCTGGGGCTCAGAAAATGGTACCTCGATGTACGGCGCTTTGGCATGAAGACCGCTTTGAAAGAACAGAGACACACGATCTCCAGACCTCGTCCGCACTCCCCATCTCTCTTCTCTCTTTGTCCCCTTCAGCTCAGCATGCAGCCTGCTCTGCATCTTCCTTATCTGACCGTGTCTTAGCTACTTTCCTGGTTGCTGGGACGAAACACCCAACACTGGCAATTTAAAGGAGTTAAGATTTCTTCTGGACCACATTTTAGAAGTTCCAGTCCATGCTGGGCAAGCTCAACACAGAAATCACGCAGTAGAGGTGGCTTGGCAGAGGAAGCCACTCCCTCACTGGCGACCATGAAGCGGAGAAGAAAGGCAAGAAGCAGGAAAGGACACAAGTCCTCCTGGGTCACACTCCCAGTGACCCGCGTCTCTAGCTACATGGCCCCATGATTTAATCAACTATCAAAAGTCCTGCTCAGGAGTGCATAAGGTGCTTCTGGGACATCTAGCCATAAGCCATATCAGCAGCTCTTGAATGCTTTGCCAGGCACCCCTGCTGGAACCCCAGCAGGCAGAGCTCCCCCCTCCTACCACAGCAAGGATACACAAGTCAGCCCTGTGGCCACCTCCCAGAAAGGCCTTGCCACAGCAGGCACCTACTGTGCAGGCTGCTCTCCGAGGGACTAGATCTGCGTGGAAAGGAATCTCGTTTACTGTGCTTTGCTTGCACTCACCATCCCATAAACTATTACTACCAGCACCCCAAAACCCCCAAACTCCTGGATCCTTCCTGCAGCTTCAGATGGTTTATGAACTGAAACCCTTGGCCTTTGTTTGCATCTCATGTTTCATGTGGTCCCCAAGCATACATCCTGTTCTTCTGTCTAGTGTCAATTTATTTCATAGACTCGAGTTATCGGATCTCCAGAGAGTGGCAGGCATGTGCCTTTGCCCTTAGAGATCCAACCAACGACCCAGCAGCTCAGCTGAAACACAGCACATTTCAGGCTCCCAGGCCTGTACCTGCTCTTCAGCGCGCTCTGCCTGTAGTTGTCCCCATCTCAGCAGCAGTACCTTCCCCATTGCCTTCTTCCTGCCAGGACCCTGAAATGACCCCTCAGCATCTCTCCACTCACATAACCACACTCTATCACCTCTACCAGGTATAGTTGGTTCTCATTTCTCAAAACAGCTTGAATCCATCCACATCTGTCATCCTCCAATTGGAGCTCCACCATCTCTTGCCTCAAACGTACAGCAAATAACCTTCTAACGCTGTCTCCTAAACTCTGCTCTGGTTCCTTTCTGGTCTGCTCTCTAAAACGGCAGCCAGCTGAACAGCAAAATTTGGAACAGCAGAATTAGGAGGCATACAGGTCTTAAACTGAGAGTCTCAGGGTCCTCTCCATGGATGGCCTTACCTGCAATACTCTCCCTCCTCCCTGCCATCCAGGGAGACCCAGCCCCTTCCTGCCCCAGGGCATTTGCCCCTGCTACCTTCCCCAGCAAACCCCACAGAGCCTTTCAGCCCATTCCCAACTCCTCTAAACACTCCAGGGTTAGTTTTTAAGTCTTTTCTGTAACTCAGACTTCTGGACTCCCTCAGCTGCTCCAAGTATCTGGTTCTCTATTCTCCGCACCCTAGTACACAGCTCAATTTGATTACGTATTGATCTGCGTGAGTCTATGAGGGCAAGAAATGTCAGCTTTGATCACCATGGCATATGCAGTTCCCGCTGCTGGCTGTCAATTAAAAAATTATTGAATGAGTAAAGGTGCCCGGTGAGTCCAAACAAAGTATATATTTACCCAAAATTCAATGGAGACCTCGGACTTGTACACTTCAACTGCAATGACGTGAATCTGTTGCAACTATTCCCTTCCCAAGCTTCTGCAAAAATTTAAAGCCATGAACATCAAGGTGACCTGCTGATTTTCTCATTTTATCTTTTTCACATGTCTAAAGATCATTTTATTATTGACAAGACTTTAAGGAACATTAATAGGAAGAAAAACTGCTAGGAAAATAGACCCTAAAGGCAGAGTAGAAAAGCAAACTTTTCATCAGCATGCTTAGAAGGTACAACAGTTCCACCTATCTTGGGGAAGCAGAACCTAAGTATATCTCATCTTGATCATTTTTACTTTCCCTTCCCCTAAGAGAAGCAATTCTAAAGCTCACTAGAGCACTAAATTGACCTCTAATTGATTTAAAGAGGAACATTTTATTCTAGTGTTTAGAGTTTTAATGCATAATCATTTCCTTTTCCAAGGTTCAGTGCTCATAAAAGCAGAGAGAATCACAGCCCTGTGCAAGATTATTTTGTGATGAAGAAGTCAGATATCCCCTGGTCCTGAGAAAGAAGATGTACTAATAAGGACCCGCTGAAGCCCAGCTAGAGCCCACGTTCCCCACCCTCTGCCCCACACTCGTCTCCAGTAGGAACCAAGCAGGATGTAAACAGAGACACGCAGGTTTGGAAGTTGACTCTGAGGGCTCTGGGCTCAGCTACACACAGGCAGCCGCACCGTGGTTCTCAGGAAGCCACACACAGTAGGCAGAGTGGAAACCAGGCCCGCCCATGCCTGCCTCTCTCCACACTCACACTGCCAGTCTGGCACCAAAGCCACATCAGTTTATGCATAAATGGAAATTGAGATCGAGGGCACATATTCTAACTTAGCAGATCTATGTGAAATACCTAATAACAGAATACGCTAAACTCAAGCCCACCCACGAGCCCAGGCACGATATATGCATGCATAGAGAGAAGTGTTACTTGGCATAAAAACCTATACGGAACAGTCACTGAATTTGGAAAACCACAGCTTTGGTTATTCTGCCCCCTTGACAAATAAGGGGCCCGTATCTTTCCAATCTGCAGCTCAGAGTATAGTCTTGCTAATATCAGCTACGACTGATTAATTTTCGTAAACCAAGCATAAAGTTATACCACTTGAACACTGGAAAATGGTCCACTTCACTAAAAGTTAAATGTCAATAAAAGAATTTAACAACAGATCATTTTGGCAATTGCAAACATAATTCTTTCATATGTAATTACTAGTGTTCACTGGAAATATTTTTCCTGCACAAGAAAACATAAAGAAAATAAGAGATATAAGTGTTTAATGTACACTAATCATTCTAGAAAAATTTCAAATCAGAATGACAGTAGGTATTACGTCAATAACCGTATTTAATTTACTCACTTAAAAATATACAAGATTTTGGTAATAAACTCTCACAGTAAACCTACTACAGTTTATAAAAAGATGGCTACCCCGTGTTAGGAAAGAAAATATGACATCAAGCTGCCATGCAGAAGGTGACAGTTTTCAGAGACAGCACTGAGGAGGCGTGAGATGTCCCTGGCACCAGCATTCCAGGTCATTGGTGGGGTACACTCCAACCAGCAAGCCAGACCCTGGCCCCCAGATCCAGCTGGAAAAGCAAGACCAGACTCTACTCACCAGGTGGGACCACACCAGGAAAAGGCACAGTGACAGCTTTACCAAAGGTGAAGTAAAATTTCAAGAATCTGTAGCCAGCTACAGGGAGTGTGGTCAAAAAGTAATCAAAGCTAAGTCAAACAAGGTCATAAATCTAAACAAAGAGCCTGGCAAGAGTCCCCGTGATGCCTAGCTATCAGGAAGCTGTGAAATGATCTTGATATTGAGAATAATGAAATTAGACTACCTTGTAAGCTTGTGGAAGGAAATCCAGAAACGAAAGTTAGAGCCCAGATTAAATTTAGATCTATAAAAGACAGTCAGTATACATTTCTCCAGCTCTAATCTAAGTAATCTAACATGCTTATAAAGTATGATTGATTGAAGGATGTGCATAATCCTGGAAACCATGAAATGACCCCCAAATCTCATCCATTAATCACCCAAAAAGAATCACAGAGTCTAAGACATGTCTACACTTTCAGCACGGTCTGAATAAGTGAAGAGTCACTTTTTGGTAACTATTTTACACAAAGTATTTTCTGAGAACACCCAAGCGTTGATCTGCTAGCACACCAGACTAGCATTAAGTCTCAATCTATGCAGCATCTGCCCCAGGAGAAAAAACTCTGTTTACCATGAGGCAGAAGCATGGAAAGGCAACGTCATCTCTGAGAGTGAAAAAATCCTTAGAATTACGCTATTCTCAGTTTCTTTTCCTCCAACGGCACAGGAATTGAGTGGCCAGTCAGCTAAATCAAACGAAAGTAAAAAGAAAAATCT
>NDGM010250572.1:0-12438 GCA_002564305.1 Octomys mimax | reverse complement strand
AGAAAGAAAGAAAGAAAGAAAGAAAGAAAGAAAGAAAGAAAGAAAGAAAGAAAAGAAAGAGCACCTTACACACAGCTACAGTCCACTTAGTCTGCCTGACAAACAGTTGTGACGGTCTACGTTTCACAAAAATGGGAAACTAAGGCTTGAAGAGTTGAGGCTGTTGATGCTTTAACAAATATTTAGTGAGCCCTTTCTTTGTAGGAGTTTCAGAGGGTGGAAACAGTCAAAAATTACAGGCCTTGCTATCGAGGCCTCTCACTCCACATTTACAGCCATGCAGTCCTTATTCATTTCCATCCAGCCTCCCAGTTGGCCCTCTTTCATTTCTTCACTTAACAAACTTCTGTTGAAAGGCTAACCATACCCTGAGACTGTGCTAGGCTCTGAGATTCTGAACTAAGAGGTCCAAAATCTAGCTCAGAATTCTAGGCAGGCACTTGAAATCCATTAGACCCTTGACATTGTCAAAGAATGACCCAAATTTTTGACAACTCCCAAGTCCCAGATAGACCCATAGTATATAATTTTCTCTGTTAAAATGTAATTATTACACTAGTTGAGTTCTTGAATGGACACTTTGCTAATCTCTCATTGTTATTTCTATACTAAGGTTATGGTATGGCCTTAACACTGTTGTACCAAGCAGTTGCCAGAGCAATTATGGAACACTTATTTAGGTTGATGCCATGAAAGACCAGTCCCAAGGATTTCCTATTGCTTCTGAGAGGGAGACACCCAGGCTTTTGGGCCCTAAGCTGCAGCCCTGACCTCTGGCTGACCTGTACTTCTCACTACCCATGCCAGACCCAGGCTCTCCAGAATCTTTATCTCAAGATCTGGATGTTCAGGAGTTCCCAGTGGCCCCTGAGCACCCTCTAGTCCTGGACACAGTTCCAGATGCTGCACTGGATCCTCCTCTTGAAGAGACTCTGCTTCCAGAGCCGAGCCAGATAGACATGCACCAGAAGCCAAGACTGTTCTTGATACTAGTGCTGCAGGAGACAGAGAGGGCAGCTCAGGGCAGTGGTGAAGCCCAGCATGCCTTCATGTCACTGCATGTCACTGAGTATCTACCTCACACACAGCTCTAAGAGGCATCTTCCTGCAACATGAAGGACAGTGGCTACCAACACCAGGATCCCCCACACCCTCCATCCACCTTGGCCCTTCTCTACCACCAAATCAAGGGTCCTGAAGGCTGGGTCTCTACTTCCTCCACCTAGAGGCAAGCATGAGAACCTATGTGCACAGAGTCCTTGCCGCTCCTTTTCCTACCCCCTCCAAAGAGCTCCAAGATAGAAGGTGACTTTATCAAGGCCACACAGCCACCATTCACAGATGAGTTTAGGGTCCAAGGTTCCAGCCTCCAAGCTGAAGGCACTTCCTCACTCTTTCTCTTAGGAATATGATGTGACACCAGATTCATTAGCAAAAGAGATGTCCTGACTACTCATAGAAATTCACTTCTCTAGGCAGCCTGTTGGCACAGAAACAATCATAATAATAAGCAAAATCTGACCAAGGTTCAAAAGAAAGGATTCCCTAGGCCTGATCCCTGATCCCTGATTGCTAGTTTAGTCTCATTGTGGGAATTGCATCAGTTCTCTGCGAGTAACTGGGGTGGCTACTTACCGTACACTGCACATGCCCAGCCCACTCCTCAGTGACACTGCACTAAGACTTGCACCACCTCCCATAAGTCTCCAACATGCTCTACCCCACATGCCTCCCAGCCTTTCCCCAGACCCAGATCAGGCCAGTACTAGGTGAAGCTAAAGAAAATGATACCTTTTCTCTCTGTTTCAAAGGCAGGAAAATTCTTCCCCAATTCATTCTCTCTCACCTTCTCCCATTCCTTCTCTCCCTCTCTTTCTCTCAGAGATTTATTTTACAGAACTGACTCATGTGATCTGCAGGCTTAGCTATCCAGTCTGACAGTGGATGTGCCAGGATAATCTGTGGATCCCAGAAGATAAAGTACCAAGCCCAGGGACTTCCCCTCAACTCCTACTTTTCTCAGTTTTGGTTTTTTGGGGTTTGTTTGTTTGTTTGTTTGTTTTGGCTTCTTTGTCCTCACAATAAATGTGTTTTGAATTTTGTGAAATAGTTTTGCAACTATTCAGAAGGTCATGTGTTTTCCTCTGCTATGTGTCCATATGGTGAGTAGAGTAACAGATTCCTGAATGTTGAGCTTTCCTTTCTGAGACAACCCCACAGCCAGGGTATACTGTAGTTTTTACAGATTTGTACACTTCTCTTACACATACCTTATTGAGAATTTTCAAATCTATGTTCTTGAAGGATGTAGATCTTTAGCTCATTTTGTAACATCTTTGTATAATTTTAGAACCATGGTAATGTTGGCCTTAGAAGCCAAGGTGAAAAAATATTCCTTTTTCAATCTTCCAGAAAAATGTGTGCAATATCGTTATTATTTCTTATCTAACTCCATCCATTCTTCAGTGCCTGGATGTGAAGCCATCTTATCCACAATCCTCCTCAGTCTCATAATATTAGCTATAGTGTACAATAACAATAAATAGGGGCTGGGGATATAACTCAGTAGAATAAGTGCTTGCCTGACAAGCGCAAGGCCCTGAGTTCAATCCCTGGTACCACAAAATAAATAAATAAATAAACAAATGTTGTAGTAGATAAGGGCACAAATAGTGAGTTCATGCTTGCAAAGCAACAGGTCTTACAGAATAAACATTTATCCTTTATTGTTGTATATAATCTTTCCAACGGCCCTGTGAAAAGATTCTGTTAGTACTGTTTTACAAATAGTAAATCGAGGCTAGTGATGTATTAACTGTTCCAGGTCTTATCTGATCATCAATTTGCCATTGAATGCCTACCAAATTTCAAGGTGCCAGGAACAGGGCCCACTAGACCTTACTCCTATAACCTTTATATCAGTACTTCCCAAAGTGTGATTCTGCATCCCCAGCCTCAGAAGTGCCTAGGAGCTTTTTTTTTTTTTTTTTAGGTACTGGGGATTGAACTCTGGGAGCTTCTGTTAATACAGATTTCCAGGCTCTATTCCAATCCACTGTGTTAGAAATTGGGGGAGGAGAGCCAAGGATGTGCATTATTAATAAATAGATGGATGAGTTTTGTGTGCACTACTGCTCCCAGAACTGCCTTGGAGGCAGAGCGGTTTGTGAATTTCTCATCTGTCTCTATGTGGACTCTAAGCACCCTGTGGGGTTCACTACCATGTGTCCCCATGTCACCAAGGGCAATCCCTTGCCTCAGTCATGGTCCATCAGGCTTGTGTGAGCCAAAATTGAAATAGTTTGGAGTTTTCTTGCCAGAATTTCTCTGCCTCTTCCCTGACACTGTCCCAAATGCTCATCAGGCCAGAGTCTGGGAGAAACACAGGCCAATTCCTGCCATCAGAGCTAATCTAGACTGACAGTCTCATTCCACTTCCATAAACTGCTAGCGAAATTTCTTATCCTTAGGATAAGAAATGACTTATTTGGTGCCATACAATAGGATCCCTAAAGCTGAGGCCAGTGTTTAAGTCTCCTTACCCCTAGGATGAGGGCTTCTCCACCTTTAAGCCTGTACCTTTCTCATGGAGGTGCCCCACGGAACTGTGTGTCTGCATACATAGCCCCTCTTGTTGATTCTGCTTTCTGAGGGCTATGCTCTGTTTAATAGCCACGCACCCATACTACCCCTTCCTGGTCTGTGCCCCAACCTCCACAGACCTTGCCACCTGGTTCAGGCCTGGGCAGCTGTAGGGGCCCTGCTCAAAGAGCCAATTGCCTCCTGTGTTGTCACCTTGCTACTTGAAGCCCTTGGAGCTCCTTCTGCCAGCACCATCAGTGTGGTCTGTGACAATGACAGCTCCTTATAAGAGCTAGCCTGTGCATTTCTAAAAGCTCTCCCTACTCAGGTGGACAAGAGGGGGATCACAGGCTTAAACAGGCCTTACCAAGGTCTCAAAGCTGGAACAGAATAAGAAACAAAAAGGATCCCCAGGAACTTTTTTTCTGCATTATCTAAAGCCTCATCTGCTGAGTGTGAATATTACATGCATATCTTAACCACACCCAAGCCACCAACTCCCACTGGGCAACTCTGGCTGGCCCAAAACCAATCCTCTGCCCAACATTCCCATCTCCCTGGCAGGTGACAAAGCCTTTTGGGGAAGGAACTGAAATCAACTCCATACCACAGGAGAAGCCCACCCTAACTGGGATGTCTGGGGGCCAGGGCTCCAAGGAGCCCTTGATTAGGGGGATTCTGCCTCCTTTGTCGGCTGGGTGTGGTGGGACTACTCTGCTGAGGAAATGGAAGTCTACTAATGGAGACCTTGTCAAATCCTCACCACCCTCACCAAGCAACCCATGTCACAGGTTCCCATAGGGTGCCTGCCTGCAGGAACAGGGGACCTGTAGGAAACTAGGGAGGCCCTGGTTTATAGTGGGCTGAGAGAATACTGCATAAGAAGAGCTACAGAAGCCTGGACAGGTGCTCAGCGGCTCAGCTGGTTTGCCCTGAAAAGAAATAACTATAGTACTTCTTTCTAGAAGCAGAATTTTCTATAAATCCCGATTACCACTGCCTAGCCAATATTTTCTGAGATCATCACATCTGGCCCAGACTCCAGGGCCAGCTTCACTTCCTTCCCTCCAGAGGAAAGCTCCCTAGGCTCCTGCGTGCCATGCTCCCTTGGGAGGCCTGCCCTCATCAAGGAGACCCTCTTCTCATCATGTCCAAATCTCTTCCTCCTGTACCTCCTCACCTCCACCATAGCTTGGCACAAAACAAACACCACATGGCATAATTTGCAAATGAATTTATTGTGCAGACACCCAGACCACAGCACTCAGAAAGTGGAGTTGACAAGAGGGGCTATGTACACAGAAGAACCCTTCCCTGGGGACCTCCATGAGAGAGACATGGGCTTTGAGATGGCATCGTTAGGCTGCCCCAGGATCCTCCATAGAATACCCCTCTGGAAGAGAACCCCTAAATGGAAAAGCAAGGAAGCAGGGGGACCAGGAATGGGGCATGACTGGGAGACAAACAGACAATGCAGATTCTTCCCCCAGAAAACAATGGGTGCCACTATCACTAACTACAGTAAGTGGTTTGGAAAGATGTTTCGAAAACTGTTTATGGGCATCCATTTGCTATCGGAGGTGGGTGACAAATCTGCCATGCTGTCAGTGAGAGGAACAGAAATAGGCTTCCACATTCTAGAGTAGAATCGCCAGGAGAGGACCCCCATCTTTATCTAAAAGAGAAGGTCACTCCAGAACTGTGACCTTCACCTGAGCCAGAACCTCCCTTTACAGAGCTAGAAACTCCCCCTCCAGCACTGACCCCTCCTCCAGAGCTGGAGCCTCCTCTAGAGCCGCCACCAGAGCCATATCCACCTCCGGAACCAGAGCCCCCTCTACCACCTCCGGAACCAGAGCCCCCCCTACCACCTCCAGAACCACTGCCAGAGCCATATCCTCCTCCAGAACTGGAGCCTCCTCTAAAGCTGCCAAAGCTAGAGCCTCCTCCACCACTTCTGGAGCCCGATCTTTTGCCTCCAGAGCCATAACTGCCACTTCCGGAGCTGTATCCTCCTCCTCCTGATCCTCCTCCTCCTCCTCCATGACTGGATCCTCTGCTTCCAGAACCTTGGCCTCCAAAACCAGACTTGGATGACACATTTGAAGAGATGGTGCTGCTTGTCACGGCTGAAGGAGAGACAGTGCTCTTTCTGACTGCTTTACCGACCTCTACCCCCATACAGGGCCACACACAACGGGACCGCATCCCACTACTTACACACAGTCACATTGTCACTGAGTTCTCCAGACATCCTGTTAGGGAGAAAAAGAAAAGAATGTGTGGCAGGGCAGGTAGACATTACATGCCTCATGTTTTACAAACTCCATCTCCAAGTGTGCAGATCAGTGAATATGATCAGCCTACAGAGACTGATACATCACCTTCGTCTGTGCTGCCTGACGCTGAAGATGGTGACAGACACCACACTGCATGCCCCGCCTGGCATCTGAGTCTATATCAGGCTTTTCCATGGGTAAGAATGAACACTGATCTAGCGTGACTGAGCAGCAAAGTCACTTCTGACTGTGAAATACATTTCTTTAAATCTATTTTAGGAATCCGTTATTCAGAATTCATGCCCTCTCTAAAATTTTTAAGTGAGATTTTCCTGTGAACATTCAATTCAAAATGAACTACAACTCAGTACAGCCTGCCTGTTCCTCTCTCCCTTCCCCTCCTCTGCTCCTCTGGAGACTTTCTTCCTCCCTATGATAAGCCAGGCCCAGAGCAACCCCAGAAAAAGCTGCTCCCTTTGTTACAACAGTTCCTGGATGGCCCACGGTGGCTTTTCCTCTTCCAGTTGCTTTAGACACACATTAAGTCACCAGGGGTACTGGTAACATCTGCAAGGTTCTAAGGCTACAGGGGAAGCAGGGGGCCCCTCTTAGAAGATCCGCAATTGATCCATTGCCACTCTTGAAGCCTGTGAGGAACCACGTCCACACTTACTGGGGTTAGCATGTTGTGGTGAGTAAGCATGTTCTGATAGTAAGCAGAGGAGACCGCATTTCAGATTGTCTAGAGTCATTCCGTTTTCACGTTATTTTGTTTTCCCTCTCAGAAAACACAGAATTTATTGCCTGGTTCACTTGGTTTCAAAAGGCCTTGTTAGTCATTCCACTTTCATAAATGTGCAGCTCTACACTAGGATCTTGTGTCCCAAGTTGCTCCACAGAGAATGTCATGGGTGCCATCTGGCTCCACCCTCTGCTTTGCCCACCTTTACGCCAGCTCTAGTTCCAGAGAAAGGAAAGAATAGGCCTTGGCACCTTCTCCCATCTGGTGCCCCTCACCTGCACTCCTCTCCCTCCAGCAGCTTTTGGTAGGTGACGATCTCGATGTCCAGGGCCAGCTTGGTGCTCATTAGCTCCTGGTAGTCCCGCAGTAGCTTGGCCAGGTCCTCCCGGGCCTGCTGTAGGGCCTCCTCCAGGTCTGTGAGCTTGCTCTGGGCATCTTTGATGGCACGCTCTCCACGCTCCTCAGCATCGGCAATGGCATCTTGTACATTCTTACACTGTAACAGAGGGAAGAGGAAAGGAGAGATGATTTCTTTCTGTACAGACAGTGGCGAGATGGGGAAAGAAGCAGAGAAGTTCAGTGTCAGAGGCCAGAACCACTGGCTCCACAGGTGTTGGACACCCCTGGGGCTAATGGATGTTGCAAACAATGGTGCTAAAATTTGCTGCTATCTCCGGACCTCTTCTTCACACCTGCCCCTTGCCTGGGCCCATCTGTGCACCTCAGGATGGCCTCGACCTCACTCACAGGACCAGAAATGTTATCCCACTTTGTAGACACAAATGAAGTTACTCTATGAAGGCTGCTTTGCACAGATTCTCCTGTTTCCAGATCATACTCTGCCCCTCATTTTCTGCCCCAAGGTTAATGGCCAGCCCCAATCAGCTCCCTAAAATACTCAGCATCCTCTGTGAACCCAATCGGATGCTGCCCAGAACCTATGCCACGCACAAATGGGAAAGTACATCTGAAATCCACAGCAAGTCCAGCTAGCCTGTGCTTTATTTCCTATTTGCCACCTTTACTTATTTAGACAACCAAAAAGTAAGCACAGTTCTCTTCCCTTGCTGATGCTGTTTTTAGAAAGTCCCTTATACCAACCTAAATACTATAGCCTCAAATTATGTTTAGTTTCAGGACCTTGTTATTAATATAAACTAGAACATCTCAGCTTCACACTTAGAGATACAACCATCAACTGCAACCAACCCTGACTCAACCAGCAGATCTGGGCCCATTGCGGAGGCCAGGCCTCACCTGCTTCTTCACGTGCGAGATCTCCCCTTGAAGTCTCTGGATCGTGCGGTTCAGCTCACTGATCTCCATCTTGAGCTCTCTCAGGCTGTCTCCATGTTTCCCTGCAGTGATCTTCAGCTCCTCATACTAATGGGTGAAGAGAGGACAGGTCACAGGGGAGTCCAGCCTGGAAGAAGCTCCACTTCAGCTATGGGAAGGCTGGCAGCTGGCTGAAGGTGGTGGTCACATTCAGGGGAGGTTGGCAGTGATCTCACATGTTCCCCAAGAACTTGGTGCCATTTCCAACACTCTCTTGGGAATGACGCCCAACTTCATTGGTGAAACACACCAGCAATCTTACTGTCTACATCCTGAGAGGAGGTGAAGCCTGGCTTGTGTGGAGAGCTGGGGCTGCCCGGCTTCCCCTGTACTTGCCTTGCTGTGGTACAAGTTCTCAGCCTCAGCCTTGCTCTTCATGGCAATGTCTTCATACTGGGTCTGAACATCAGCAATGATGCCTTGCAGGTCCAGGTTGCGGTTGTTGTCCATGGACAGGATGACATTGGTTTCCGTGACAGTCTCGTGTACCTGGGACAGTTCCTACAACATAGAGTGAGGTCTGGCCATGACTTTCTGCCCACACCACAGATAGTGAGGAGATCTTCCACCTAGTATTAATGAAACACACAGATTCTCAGACTAAGCATTTTCTAGGTGGGATGAAAAGTGACATCATTACTATTACGTAGCCTCTTTCAAGGTTGTCCTCAGAACTGTAGGGAAGGGAGAGGAGAGTCTGTATTTCTGAGCTTCCTACTTAGCTGTTTTCAACACTTACACCAGTAAATGCCCCCAGAAAGCTGATCCATGCTCCATTTAATGCCTTTAATTTTACATCCTTGTTTTTTGAAATGATATGTGTGCCCTTGGTCCAGCAAGGTGGGGAGACAGTGCATTTTGACCTGGGTAGCCCATGGGACATAGAACAGGCCCCTTCTTAAAGGGAAGTGGACCTGTAGAAGATAGAGGGATGGGAAATTGACCTAGTATTTCCTGAACCTCATTTCCTCTGGCATCAAAGGAGAAAGCTTCCTCCTCCCCAGTGCCTGTGTTCTATATTCCCCTGAGTGGGCTATAAGGATAGCTAGTCAGCCAGTCCATGAAACCCATGTCTACCACTTTTTTCACCAATGGGAAGTGTGGAAGTATAGGTCTGTCTAGCGAAAACCTCCTTACCTCCTCATAGAGCCTTCTCAGGAACTCAATCTCCTGGGTCAGTGTGTCTACACTGGCCTGCAGATCCACCTTGTTCATGTAGCCATTGTCCACGTCCTGCACAGAAGATTAGGGCCTCTGGTGAAGCACAACCCCCTACCGTACCTGGCTTGCCACAAGGGTCCTGGTTTCTCTGCTGTTCTTCTCCACCCAGTCTGTCCACCCTGCCTCTCCTGAGTTTTCCTGGATTATACATGAGTCCTTTGTAGGAACCAGGCTGAGAAGCTGTGCTTTCAGGCCTTCTGCTTAAACCTATGTCAGTACAACCACCAGCAACTAGAAGCAGGCATTCTAAGGGAAGTTCCACTCGTCCCCAGCCCTTTAGAAGAATAAAGTGCTTTCTGTGCTTGCATTATTGTGATCTAATACAGGCTTTAAATGGGTGAGGACAGTAGCGCTCTGCCATGTATGCAGAACATCTTGGAAGGTCATCTTCAGAAGATCAAATGGCAGAACTCTTGCCCCAAGAGAACCAGGGCCAAGCATACCTCACCCCTTTCTCTGGCTGCTGCTATGTGTCCATACTACTGTTTCCCAGTGTGTCTATCTGGACATGCTGTGATGTAATACACCGCAATTCCTCCCTGGCCATGGAAGGCCTTTGCTTACCTTCTTAAGTGTCACAAAATCATTCTCAGCAGACGTGCGCTTGTTGATTTCATCCTCATATCTGTTGGGACCAAAGTGATACAACAGTTAGATTAGTTTGTGGTTTTTTCCTTTTCTTTTTTCTATTAAAGTAATCTCAAATGCCCTATTCTGTGGGTATATTAAATACTCTTTAAATTCCAAAATTCATATTCCAAATGAGACTAGATTTCTGTAAGTTAACTCTCAAACATGTAAACAAAAAAATCTCCGAAACTTTATGTCCTACTCATAGATAATCAGTAAATATGCAGCCACCAAACCCCCTCATCACACAAATGCAAACGGTAGACAAGGGGTTCTGTTCATTTTCTATCCCCACTCACGGTTTATTCGGCCACCTACTTTTTCTTATAGTCCTCCACAAGATCTTGCATATTGTTCAGCTCTGAATCCTGGGAGGTTCTTTCCGAAGAGAGTGCATCCACCTGTTTCTGGAGCTGGTTGATGTAGGCATGGAAGAAGGGCTCCAGGTTGGTGGTGCGGGTCCGCACATCAACCTGCTGCAGCAGCTCCCACTTGGTCTGCAGCACCTGGTTCTGCTCCTCCAGGAAGCGCACCTGCCATGAGAGGAGGAAGAGCACGTAAGGCCCAGGTAACCTTTCAGCTAGTAAGACATACCTGCGTCTGCAGGTCTGGCGCCACTTGGGGACAGAAGGCAGTCACAATGCTTTGCCCACCCCAGCCAGCAGGAGGCTGGAGAGTGCTGGGCAGAACTTCTGAGCTCCCTGCCTTTACACTTGGAAAGTTCTATGGACTCCTGATGCCACCACCAGCTCTTCCCACGCACAGAACTCTCCTACTTCACACCCACTGCTTTGTTTGCAGCTGCTGCCAAGATTCCAGGCCATTTCCCTCCCTGATCCTAGTTGTGCCCCTGCCAATGTCCCATAAATTCTGGAGCAAACCAAAAGCAGGTATCTGCTGGAACTCCAGCCCAGGATGCTGAGTATGAGTCCCGGAGGGCAGGGCTCCTTGGCTGGTGTTTCAGAGCCCTGTTAATTCCTGTGTAATTCAACCAAGACAGGTTTCTCTGCCTTGAAATAGAAGAAAGCCCAGTAACACCCAATGTGACACCATTGAAGACTTTATGATTCGCAAAACTGAGAATGTTTCTCTTGAAGGCTGGAATTTCAAACAGATATTTCAAGTTCCACTTCACAGAATTTAATAGAGTAATAACTTTCCAAGGAAGGAAAGAAACTCCTGAGGAAGAGAATATCACCAATTCCTTTTAAAACCTGGTATCACATGTCCTGACCTGCTCAGTTCATTACTTGCCTATACCAATTTTTCTATAATTATCAGAGTTGTCCATAAATATTTGCACTGAAAAATAAAACCAAAAGAGACAAGTGAATCCTAACTTCAGACTGTTGTGGAAACATCCTCCGTAACCAGCATTTTTCACATTTGGGATTTGCAAGTAATCCAGGCTGCAACGGCCACTCCAAAGGCTCCTAAATGAACTCATACCGTTTCCTTTGCAACAGCCACAGCCACAGCCCTGAGCATCGGAAGGAGCTGCTTCTAACTCACCTTGTCAATGAAGGAGGCAAATTTGTTGTTGAGAGATTTGATCTGTTCCCGCTCCTGAGACTTTCTGTTCTGGATCTCTGGGTCTACTTTTACATCAAGAGGTTGCAGGAGGCTCTGATTGATAGAGACTTCATGGATGCCTCCACCAGGGAATCCTCCAGGACCAAAGCCACCAGGACCTCCAAAACCTCCAGGTCCACCGCCACCTCCAAAACGGCCTCCTCCAAAGCCGCCTCCACTGAAGCCGCCTCCACCGAAACCACCGCCTCCAAAGCCACTGCCCCCTCTGAAGCTGCTGCCACCTCCAAAGCCTCCAAAGCCACCTCCTCCTCTGCCACCAAATCCACCACCAGAGCCAAAGCTTCCACCTCCTCCAGCCACACTACTGGAGATACTCTTGCTCCCTCCAAGGCCAATAACACTCTGACTGCCAAAGCCACCTGCGCCGCAGCCTCCTCCGCCACCACCATGGCGGCTCAAGCAAGAAAAGCTGGATGTCGATCTCCGGCTTCCTCCAGAAACTATGGCTGAGCCACTGCTGAAGCCCCGAAATCCTCCTCCTCCTTTTCCTCCTCCTCCTCGAGATCTGTAGGAGATCTGACAGCTCATGATGCCTTGTACAGTGAGGAAAGTCCAAGGTTCCTGATGAGAGCCAAAGCTGAAGACCAAGCCGAGTTGTCAGGAGACAGTAAGGGTCCTCTTATATACTTGTCATCTAGGTGTTGGTCTACCTGGGTTGGGCCCACTTACACATGGGTTCGGTCTGCCTGGAAGCTATTCTTGGTGAGTGATTATTAAGCTAATAGCCATTAAAAAATCTACTGATCAGCTCCATTCCAGAACTTGCTTTGATTGCGAACTTCTGTTTATCTGTGCATCTATCAAGCAATTTGATTTCTGTACAATCATCAGAAGAAGAGATTAAGACTTGGTTTCTCAACATGTGAAAAAGACCTTCTGTAGAATGCTGCTCCCTGTTTCAGACCAACCTACAAAAGGTTCTCTATCACCTAGGCTTGTGCAGGCTTACTGGCCCAGGTCAAGGATGACAAAGAGGAAAGTTTGCACACTGAGATTTTCTCTAGACCAGGCTCCTGGCTCTGCTTGCTCTTCCTCTGTTTCAGGTAGAACTTCAAC
>NDGM010250509.1:0-13738 GCA_002564305.1 Octomys mimax | reverse complement strand
AACTTTACCATGTTATCCACATGAGTTAAATAAATTTGAGTTGTTTTAAAGTGATGCTTCAAACCAAATGTCTGATGAGTGTTTTTTGACAGGCTAGCAGGAGTGTGCAATTACCTAAATTCTGAACAGGAACAAGGCTGGTTTTCAGTTTATGCTGCTAAAACTGCATACCCAGAGTCTGCGATGGACAAGCTATTTGCTGCCTTCATCATTTTTTCAGTCCTGTGGGAAATCTTAGTTTCGCCAACCTCGTTCTTAGTTCATTTAAAAGCAAATCTAGTCCTGGTCTTGCACATTGTGTTAGTTTGGCTTCATCACTTGCTAGCTTTGTGACCTTAGGCAAATTTCCGAGACTTGGGTCCTTTAACAAAAAGAACTAAACTAAGCTACTCTGAATTGTCCAGACTGAAGTAATGTATTTGTACCATGAACTTGGTACATGATGGCAGGCACATAGTGGCTGTATAGAGATGTTGGCTTCTTTTCTGTTGCCGTAAGTGGTGCCGTCACCTACCAGCTTCCTGAAATGTCACCAAGGATGTGACCCCACATGGAAGGCTCCAGCGGCAGCCTGGCTGCTCAAAAGGGGGAGACATTGTCAGCTTATTTCATAAAAAAATTGAAAAAGAGTAGAATTTTTAATTGAAAGATTTGTAGATGACAATATTTACTGCTCATTGTCTACTATGTGTGAGGCCTCTGACTTGCACGCTAGAGGATACAACAGAAACTAAAATTTCTCTTGTCCTCAGGATCTATGGGAAGAAATGTCAATAAAATGGGATTACAGTACCATATATGATGGTGGTGACAGCTAGGCACAGGCTCCTCTGAGAGTTCCTAGGCAGGCAGGAATCAGAGCTGTCCTCCTGTGGGAGTACAAGCCAAGCGTTTTGTTTTCCAGCTCATGTCATCTTTAATCTCAGGTCTTTTTTTCATTGTTTTTGACATTTTGATTATTTTTTTAATTCACCCTTCAAAGTAATTTTTTTTCCAAAGTAATTTTTATGATACATCTTTTTTTTTTTTTTTTTTTTTTTAGTGGAACTAGGAACTGAACTGAGGTCCTTCTACTTGTCAGGCAAGCGCTTATTCTACTGAGCTATCTCCCCGGCCCCTTATGATACATCTTGATTCCTCTTTTTCTCCAATCCTTTCCTCACCTTTTTCAGCCCCTCTTCCCCTCCTTTATTTCCACAGTTTTATTTCCATTTTATCTTTCTTTTATTTTTTTTTTATAAAGTCTATCAGTATATCTTAGGTGTACATCATGATCACATTTATCACAGGGAATTTGTACCTGTATGTGATATATCTTGGTTCTTTGTTTTTTCCCTAGTCTGCTGTCCTCCCTTCAACTGTTCTTACCTTTCTTACTAAGAAGAGCTTTGTTTCCATTTTTTCCTTCTCTCATTTTTCTCTTTTCCTTTGCTCCTCCCCATCCGTAGTTCCTGTTCCTTTTGAACAATTTCTGTTTTATGATATCTACTGTACATTTTTGTCTTTATTCTTTCAGTTTCTCATACCAGGGAGACAATCCAATATTTGCACATGTCCAGTTTATTTCACTTAAGAGTATGGTTTCAATGTGTCCATATATTTACCTAGGAATATTTTGACAAGTTTATCCTTCTTTATGGCTGAGTAATACTCCACTGTAGTAAAAAAAGCCTTTTTATGCATTCCTTAGTTGATGGGCATTTGGGTTGTTTCAAAGAATTAGTCATTACAAATGTGCTACTATAAACATGAATATATATATATATATATATATATATCACTGTGATATGATGTTTTTTAATGTACTAATACACCCAGGAAGATACTTAGAAGGGGAATAGATTGATAAATGGGACCTCTGATCATACTTTTTTTTGGAATCTCTGAATTCCGTAGTAGTGGCCTCAGTCTACACTCGCCCTAATGCTTCCATTTCCTCATAGCCCCTCTAGCATTTGTTATTGGTTGATTTCTTGGTAATAGTCATTCTTTGTGGAGTGAGATGGAATCTCAGTGTTGTCTTAATTTTGCATCTCTCAAATGACCAACCATTGATGATGATTATTTTTTCATATGTTTATTTGGAATTTGTCTTCATCTGAGAAGTGTGTATCTCAGAATCCTGTTTGTGGTCTGGGTCTTTAATTTGGAGGAGGTCTGGTTTTCTTTTAATTATTTTTGTCTTCTGGATACTAATACTTTGAGAGACAGCTGGCTATTGTTTTCTTCTACTCTGAGTTGTCATTTCACTCTTGGTGATTTCTTTTGCTGTGCAGAAGTTTTTTAGTAGGACATTGATTCCATGTGAAGAGGATTTTGTTTATGAAATCTTTTATTTTAGACAAGGTTTTGCTATACAGTTCAGGTGGGCCTTGAACTCAGTATGTAGCCCAGGCTGGCCTTGAACTCATGGCAATTCTCTTGCCTCAGCCTCTTGAGTGCTGAAATTACAGGCATGGGCCACTACACCCAAATAGTGTTCGTGAAATTTTTGCTTATACCTATGTCTTTTAAGAATTGTATGTATTCTCTTTTCCAGCAAATCTAGTGTTTCTGTTTTAATATATAGGTCTTCTATGCATTAAATTTTAATTTAACACATGGTAAAGAGACATAGATCTAGTTTTAGTGTTTGGTATGGGGACAGCCAGTTTTCCAAGCACCATTTATTAAAGAGGCTTTCTTCTAAGGAATGTATTTGGCCTTTTTGTCAAAGATAAGGTGACAGAGTGTGTTTGGAGTTATTTCTACTCCTTCTAATCTGTTCCCTTGATCCTCAGTTCTGGTTTTTTGTTGTTTTGTTTTGTTTTTTGCCAGTAAGATGCTATTTATATTACAGTAGCTTTGTAGTATAATCTCAGGTCAGGGATTGTGATGCCCCCTGCCTTGCCTTTGTTGCCCATAATTGCTTTTGCTAGTCTAGGTCTCTCTGGTTCCAAATGAATTTTAAGATTTTTTTTTTTATAGTTTGCTGAGATATGCTAATGATATTTTGTTTAGGATTGCGTTAAATCTGTATAACAATTTTGAGAGTAGGGCTGTTCTCACTACAGAAGCAAAGCAGTTCTTTGGACAATAACCAAGATTTTACTAAGCAAAGAGAAATGGAAATGATACTCCAGGCAGGGGAGCATAGCAGGAAGAGAGGGGTTGTAAAATTTGAAAGTAGGAAGAGAAAGGTATAAGAAGTGAAGTTTGGATCCTGCTGAGGAGTTTAGATTAGATCTGTGGGTGAGGGGGCCAATTGGGAAATTTTAGGAAGCAGACAAATTTAGAAGTTGACACTCAGTAAAGAGAGACAGCTGGCATTTACTGTGTACTGTGAGTTTTTTATATCATGATAGTGTCTGCCTATGCCCACACACTGCATCTTGGGCTAGTGCGTAGTATTAACATTCTAACAGGATTTAAGTTAGCTGTCAATGTTTAAACAACACTGCTCAATTTAATTCTGGCAGCCAGTGTAAGCACTTACAGTTTCTCTTCCTCCATTAACTTAGGTTCTTCACAAGAATCAGTTTTTAAAAAGTGATTCCAAGGGCCTGCCAAATAGCTCAGCAGATTAAAGCGCCTGCAAGCAGGCACAGAGGCCAGGGGTTTGATCCCCAGGTCTGTTGTGGTGGCACACACCTGTAATCCCAGCACTTGGGAGGCTGTAAACAGGAGAATCACTAAGAGTCTGGTCTAGTAGGAAGACCCTGAATACCCTACAGACCCTTCCTTAAAAAATACAGGAAAAAAAAGTGATTGCAAAACCTGGTAGTCCTCTGACAAGAAATAGGCCCTCCACTGACCTCCCTGACAAACAGTGAGGGTGTGGAGCACTGAGTGGAACAGTTCTTTTCTGTCCTTGTTTCTTTAAGAAGACATTTGCTTTTATACAGGGAAGAGCTGGAGAGAAGGGCCTTATAAGGAAACTAAATAGTTTCTTCAGGACATGAGTAGAATGCCTAATAATGTATTTGCCAGAAATGTACTCTGTGTCAAGACTCGTTCTGGTAAACTTGTCTTCTTTCATTGGTTCCGGGATCTCAACATGCTGTAATGCCTCTCTCGCCACCATGAAACATTCAGGGGCTGCCTCGTTTGTTGTGAGGAGACAGACAGTATTGCTTTCTGAGTTATTGCCCTGGCAGCTTGGTAAATTAGCCCATGCTGTCACCATGCCCTCTCAGAAGGGCACACTGTACCCAGATGACTGCAGTTAGGTTTGACTCTTGCCACTCCCTGCTGCATGACACTTCTCCCTACTTGAGTCTGTGTCCAGCTTTTTGTGTTCTTAAGTGTAGGCCACCCACAAATTGCCACCCAGGTTCCTCAGCCAGAGAAGCTCGGTGAGACTTCTGATCCAATAATTTTCCACTGGATAAGAACCTACATTAACTCTAGAATTCCCCTTCCATTTCAAACTTCAAATGTTGTCTTGACTCCCTCACTCCTCCTTTATTTTTCTCGTTTTCTCTTGCCAGAATCCTTGTTGCTTGAAGCCTCCCCTTGGCTCTCTCCTTTTCTAATGCTCAAAGTTCCTCATGACTAGTCCTTCTTTAGCTTCTTTCTTATGGTCTTTTAGGCTTGCTTTGTCTGGGTTCTTCCATATGGCATGTCTTTTCCTGGACTGCTCCTGAAGAATGGAAAAATCACTTAGTTTAGTGTCTGCTTTGGATCATTCAGATCCTGAGCATTAAGCAGTTGTTGGATGCTAGTTATGTTTAATATGGAACAAGATACTTGGGATTTAAGAATCTGGAAGTTACCATTTTAGAGGACAGAATCTGCACACATAGCATGTAGCAGTTGAAACTGTGTAGGTGACTGTTAGGTGAGGGACTTATTTCAGAAAATAATTGGGCTAATCATAATGGGCAAAAGTCATAATACTGGGTGAAGAACAGCAAAAGATCTACGACTTAACAGCTGAGGAAGTTTCACCATTTGGGAGGATTTTAGTTAGCTGTTTGAATTGCAGTCATCAAGTATGCACCTGTTGTAGAAATAACCATGATTAAGTTAGTCTTTAATGGAGTTACTTCTGTTCTACTATAAAAGAGTATAACATACAAAGCAAGCATCATGATTATTTCTTCAGGCAGGTTATAGGCTGTGTGCTAGTTGAGTATAAGTTCAACTCAATTTCCTAACCCTCAACAACTTTAGGGAAACAAGGTGCTGGGATGGAAGCAACACAAGCCTGGAGGTTGAGTTTCCTGGGCTCAGACCCAATGGTGAACACTGATCTTGGCCCAGGTACTCAGCCTCTGAGCTTCAGCTTCTCTTATAATGAGCTACTTCCTGCTCTGATGCAGTCCTGCCAGCTTGAGCCACCAGGGAGTGGGTGTGTGCATGACTGTCTCGTCTGGCAGCTGATACCAGTGGTGGTACAAATGGAGCCGGTCACCTTTACTGATCCTTTTACTAATAAAATTGATTTTTACAAGGCACCTGATAGGACAGCCATGCATGTGCCACTGGTGGTTCAAGCCAACCAAGACATATGAGTTACAGCCCCATTGTGAACATGGTAAAAGACTGTTTCAAAGCTGTGATGAAATGAGGCATGGGCAGTCCCTAGTATTTTGACACATTAAACTAATAGCAGAATAACCTATGTTTTTTGAGCATCTACCACATTCCAGGCACATTCACTGTGTTAATTTGAGTCCTAGCAATTCATTGAGTGGGTACTTTTATTCCCAATTTGTACTGAGGAAACAGGCAATTGCTCAGAATCACAGAGTTAGCAGGTTATAGACAGGTTATAATGAAGATACAAATCTTGATAGCTAGTTAGCAGGTTATGAGCAGGTTATAATGAAGATACAAATCTTGATAGCTAGTTTGCATTGCCCACAGCCTGAACCACTGTACGGTATATGTCTTGGGTATATCTTAATATATAATAATATGTAATTTTATGACATTCATTGATAACTGATGTTCATTTGTGTAAGTTCATACCGGGAGTTGAACTCAAGACCTTGCACTTGCCAGGCAGGTCTAAGCCACTGAGCTATATCCCCAGGCCCTCAAAGGTGATCTGAATGTTTAAGTCAGCCACTCATCTGATGCTGTGTCCTCTCAGGAGCATCCCTACCAAGTAGTGTTGAATCTGTAAACAAAAATTCATTTTTATTCAGTATACTGTGCTTACTAAATTACAAAGTTAGATAAGTAGACTTAAGCATTTAAAGAGAGGCTGGATTAAATATTTTTCTGGTTTAATTTTAGACCATCAGGAAACTTCTAAATATAGTTCCCTAAGTAGTCTGTTTAATTGGTTTATTTGGGTCAAGAACACTAGTTTTCTTGAAAAAGTTTATCCAATTCTTGGCCTTGGCTTTGACAACCTTTATTTAGCCCTACTGAAGTTACACTGAGGCTCAGAGTAGCTCGGCAGCTCTTATCATCTAAGAATTGCACTTGGGCTAGGCCAGGGCCATGTGTTCTCTATTTTGAATGTCAAAACCTTGTTTTCCTGGGGTACTTCTTCAAGCTTAAAAGATATGTAGAGATAACCCAGAAAAGCATAGCAGCTTGGTGGCTGCTGGCTTAAGCCTGTACTGGGGTGGGACCCACAGAGAAGTCAGAACCATTTTTCTGCAAACCATGATTCATGATAACGCTCCTGTTGTCCTCCTTAGATGTGGTCTCCGTTTATCTGTATGATGACTTACTTAGTCGTATCTTGTGCCTAGGATAACCTGCAAGGTCTGTCTTGCCCATGTTTTGAAGAAAGCAAGCTAAAGAATTGTGCTGGTATGCCCACCGTCTGTAGGGGGTGAGACGAAGCTGAAGCCTAGGCCTTTAGACTTTGCATCTTGTGACTTTTCTACAGTATACCAGCCCCTAAGGAGACTGGACCACTCAGTAGCTTGGCCTGAATTCTTGAATGCGTACGGATTTGCCCAACAGGCATGGTAGCAGCTGCAGAGGATTTCCAAGAAGCACGTGGCAGGCTCTCTGCCTCCTGGTAGCACCATCTGTAGAAAGGCAAAACATGCGTGTTCACACATTTCACAGGCTTTTTATTAAAGGTTTACTGTGTGCACAGCAAACTTGAATCATTTGCCCTTGAGCAGCTTACTATCAAGTAGGAGTTGGGACAATAAGCAAGTAATAGGCTACTATAATACTATATTTAGGGCCGGCAAGATAGCTCCTAGGACTGAGTACCAGCTTAGGTAAGTGCAGAGACTGGGGTTCTATCCTTGGCACCATAGACTGCACAGGCTGCGCTCCCAGGCACATTGAGCCATCCACAGAGTCCAGGCGTGATGGTATACCTGTAATCCCAGCACTGGGGAGGCAGAAAACAGGAGGATCACTATGAGTCCGAGCTGCGTAGTGAGCCCCTACCAAATAAGTAAATAAAAATAATGATAATATTATATTTATAAAAATGCTTACAGACATTCCAGGCAGAAGAAACAGGACCATGAGGAAGTATGGTATTGGAATTACAAGAAAGTGGTTCTGTGTGAAGCAGAATGGTAGGAGGCTCACCACAGTGGCCTTTGCTAAGTAGTGTAGACTTTGTGCTATAGGCAATAGGAAGAATTTTCACATCAGATTTGTATATCCAAGAAAAGTTACCCTTATTTTGAAGAGAGAACTACTGGTATGAAGTGAGAGCAAAATAATTTAAATTAGGATTTTGTTGTATTTTAGGTAGATGTCCTCCTCGATCCCCTTAGAAACTCAGGACAGTAGAGTATTAGGAATGACTTCAGCATGGAATGATGAGCCTCTTGCTGGATCATCTGCTTGGAAATCTTTTGGCTCTTGCCTGCGCCATGGTCCTAGTTAAAGCATGGAGATGGGATTGGTTCCACGGTTCCACTCAGGATTCATGGAGGCCCTTCTCTGACGCACATGCACGCACTGATTCAGACCTGGAACTGACTGCATCCTCTTGGAATTCTTTGGGCTAAAGTGACCCGTCTCAGGCTGGGCAATTGACTTCATCCCAAGTCATGGTTGTCATACACCTGTTCTGTTGCCAGGGGCTTCTGTACACACACGTATCATTTTATCCTTAACAATTCCGTGAGGTGCAGTTAGTTCAACTTTATGAATTAAGAGATTCAGTGTCAAAGAGGCTGGCCAGCTAGAACATGATAGAGCTGGCATCTGAGAGGAGACTTGAGCGTCCAGTTTGCTATCCATTTATGATGTGAGTTTTTTCCATGGGATGGAGTATGCTAGGCAGTCTCCTGTATTATAGTTTGTGGTCATATCAGGCTTCCACTGGTTGTGCATTATACTTGGGACTGTACATACTGTACATAATTCTCTGACAGGTTTTGAGCTTTTTGGTGCAAACACCAAAGTTCACCCCTAAAATATGGGAACAGTCTTACTGAAGCTCCTGCAAGAAACTCCCACACTTCAATTTAGAACTGTGTGTAAGCTATGTGGCTTTGCGACTTACACATTCAGAAGTAGCAGAGAACTAGAAATGATCAGGTTTTGCCCTGAGACAAGTGGCTGTCACTGTTTGGTTTTGACAAAGGCATTGGACTTCAGAATCCCATTGGAAAAAAAAGAATCACATTGGGATTGAGTGTGCATTTCCTCTCAGTGTCACATGATTTCTCTGAGCCTCACTTTGCTCATCTGGGAGGTGAAGCTAATACCTACCTGCTGGTCACTAGGAGAATTGGAGGTAATGAATATAAAGTGCCTGGCTCACGGTGGTTGGGGGTTCGTCAGTAAATGCTAACATCATTTGCAAAACAATGCTTTGGGCCTCAGTCTTAGCCAGGTGAGGAAGATGACTTGTGCTTCACTTTTTCCAACTAACCATTACTAAAGTCTCCACTTGAAGTTGTAGACAACACAGCAGACTATCAAAACTGATGCTATAATGAAGCGAGTTGGGATTGCTAATGGGCCCAGTCTTTGGGTGACTGTCCTTGCAATCCTGTTTTCTTGGCAGGCTTGTAGCTCCCCTCTGCTGCTCAGCACTCCTCCCTTTTCGATTCCCTGTGTGCCTTTCTCCATGTATACAGAATACACTTGTTTCAGCCATGTTCCTACTTGAAAGAGTTTAGAGGAAAAATAGTGGTCTGAATATACATTTTGTGTCACCAAGTACAGCCATCAGAGGGTGCCTTTATTAGTGAAAACAAACATCTGCAGCAGGGAGCACCCCCTGCGCACATGGTATGTGGGGTGCTTAGGCAACAGGCCTGTGGTTTGAACCCATCTGTTTTTTCTGTTCACCTCCTGAGTACGTCCCCTTGTGGTTTGCATCATTCCCCAAGCCCAGCCAACTCCAGCCTTTCTCAGTCCATTCCCTTAATAGCTGTCTTATTTAAACACACTCCCTCTCTTTAGGTGCCAGATAATGCCGTTTTAAGGCAGCAAAGGCCAGGCCAGCTAGTGCCATGACACCTGCTTTAGCAAGCAAGCCAGTCAGCTGCTGCTTCTGATGATGTTGGCCCTCTCTCATGGACAGCGTGAGGGTTTCACCCCACCAAGTGCACACACAGGCAGCTGAGAGAGCCTCATAAATTATGGTTTTGTTTGTTTACTTCGAGCAGGCAGCGTGGTGTAGTGGAAAGAGCCCGCGCTTGGAAGCAGAAAGCCGAGGTTTGAGTGCTTGCTGCTTATGTGATTTCTGCCCACACAGCCCCTCTTTCTTCATAGCACTTATCACTGTCTCCATTATTCTGTAGTTGTTTATCTGTCCATAGGCCATTTCCTTCACTGATGCAAATTCCTAGAAGCCAGGGACCAACCTGTCCGTCATTGTATCTCCAGCACCTAGGACAGTGCCTGGAGCATAGTAGGCTCATTTATCAAATGAAAGTGAATTTGAAAACTCTTCTACTTACTGGCCATGTGATCCTCGGAAAGTCATTCACCTCTCAGCTTCTGCTTTGTCAAGTCAAAAATAAAGGCATTAGGTCTCTACCCATGATGTTTTAGATTCTAAGAACTTTATTCATGTAACAAATTTCTATACCTGTGTCTGTGCTGGGCACTCTGCCAAGCCTTAAAAATACAGTCATGGGGATTAGGGAGAGGGAAAGGAGAGGGGAAGTAGCAGAATGAAAATAATCAAAATAAGGTATCCACATGTACCAATATGTCATCTTGAATCTCATTATTCTGTAGTAATACCAATTTTTAAAAGTACACAGTCACAAACAAGTTAATAGGACATTCTGTCGTGGAGTTTTGAAAGAGACAACTAAATATTTGCATAATCAAAAATTTACCATTGTGAAAGGCCTCATAGGGTACTACGACAGGATATGGTAGGGAGGCCTACCTGTGTCAGGGGTGGTCAGTGAAGATTGTTGGTGAAAGTGACATTTTGCTGGCCAGACAAAGAGGTTCAGTATTTCAGACAGAGAAATACTGCACCGAAGGTTAGGGAAGGCAGTGTGGCTGGAGCATAGTGACCAACAGGTAGGCTGTATCCAAGACAAGGCTAGACAGGTGGGCTCAGTCAGATCATTTGGAATCTTGTAGGTCAGTGGTGGCAAGCCTTTTAGAGACCGAGTATCCAAACTGCAACCCAGAAGCCCCTTAATGTATCACAAGATGCAATTAAATCTGAATACTGAGGTTTTAGTTTAGAAAAACAGGTTAGCTTGCATGCCAACAAAGAGGGCTCTATGTGTTACTCTAGCACATGTGCCACCACTGCTGTAAACCATGGTCAGGATTTGCCATTCTTAAAGCACTGGGAAGTCATTGACAAATCCTATCATTGCAGAAACATCACTAAAAAGCCAGACTCTCCCCACCTGTCAAAGGTAACACAGATTACCTCTATTTTATAGTTAAGGAAACTGGCCCAGGGAAGTGAGGTGATTTCCATTGAATATACAATGCTGGAACTTGATTTCTAAAACTTTACCCCTCTCCATACTCTATCATGTTACAGATTTGAAAGTGCTTTTTTTTCCCCCCATTCAAGCCCTCCAAATGGCTACATTTTGGATCTAAATGCCTAATAATAATGACTCCTGAAAATTGAATATTTTACAAGCAACTTTTACACAGATTGATAGAAACAAATTCCTCCTGCGTGCCATGCTTGCCCTTTGAAGCATTTTAAACTCTTCTTAGGACAGATTCTTAGAATGACCATGTAAAAGAATACACATTGTAAAGGAAGTTCTTGGCACCTATTGCCAAATCACTCTCATGAAGATTATGTTGATTTTTATGTTCATAGCACATGAGGAAGATTTTCTCACTATGTCTAGTAACAGAGACCAAATCTAAGCACAACTGAATTCACTAAGAGCCAGGAAATACAACCAGGCTTAGATAGTTTTAAAGAAAGAAAGAAGATGAGCCTCTAGAGTTAGTGCCCTTGGGATGAAGGAAACTGCCAAACACTGGGAAGAAGTAGAGAGGCACAGAAAAGCCTTGAGTGAGAGGCCAGTTGTCCACTGGCCAGGAGGCATCTTGTGGGTGCAGCTGCTGCCACTCAGCCTGACATCCTTCCTATATAGACCCCTGAGCAGGGGTCTATAAAGCTGATGGAACTCTTAACCTGGGGCCTTAGAAATACCCCAAAAGCAAGAAAACTCTGGAAGAAGCCGAATTGGGAAGAACAGTGATGAATGATCATTGGCAACAGAGTTGAGAATATCAGTGTTATTATAATACTGCATATGGGGACCCAAATTTAGAGATCCAGGTAGTTATCCTCACTCTTGGCTTATCTCAGGGGTGACAGGATGAGTCGGGCCTTTATCTCCCACAGCCTTGCCCAACAGAGTGGGAGCACTGGGTGTGCTTCAGAGATGCGCTGTTCTCAATTATTTCTTAATTCAACAAATATTTAATGTGCTAAGCAGTGGAAATGAGGTGAGGATTGGAACAGTGTGATTCATGCCTCCAGAGAACTGACAGTATAGTGAGGCTTATCTATGGGAAAATAAGCAATTATAGTTAAGAGAAAGACTATAAGAGGAGAAATCTGGGGCATTATGGAAGTATATACAGAAGACCCTTGACTTAGGAACTCAATTTGTTCCTGAGGGCTGATTGTGGCTCAGGTCGTCAGTGGAAGGCTCAGGTCGTCAGTGGAAGGCTCAGGCTCCTTTACACAGCCTCCAAGGTCTCCCTCCTGTATACAGGCGGATCTCAGGATCTCTGGAGAGACATTGGTCCACGATTTCTCAACCCCATACAGGAAAGGATGTTGTAATGTTCCTTCCAGAGCTCCTTAAGGGTTAAATCTGTATCTGAGACTATCTGGAAGCACAAGCAGCCAGTCTTTGGGTCATAAGTTAAAACTAAAATTCTGGTCATAACCCAAATTGTTCATTTGTCAGACCAGTCATAACTCAAAGTTCCACTATACCAGGATTCCAAAATCCAGGTTTGGCAGGTATGGTAAGCCTAGAGCATGAATTAGAGTAAGGACAGAGACTTCATATCTTGTGTTTATTGTATGTGACAGTGCCTCAAGCATGAGGGCTTTTCCATAAACATTTGATAAATGGATGAACAAAAGGATGAATGGATAAAGTGATGTGTAAATTGGTAAGCCAAGTCAAGGATAGAAAGAATGTTCTATACAGAGATTAGGGCAGTAGAAAGGTCTAGATAGATTAAGAACTTAAGTCTAGTGTAATTGAACCTAAACAAAGAAGCTCAGAGTGGCAAGATTCAAGGCTCAAAAGGTCCAACAAAGTCAATTCAAGGTGAGTCTTACAAGCCAGATTGAATTTGAATTTTAGGTGAAATAAACTAGGGAAAGATGTTAAGCAAGTAGTAGAATCTGATGGTAGAGATGAGTTAGCAAGTGTTAGCTATATACTGAGATTTTTATACATACTCTTTCTTCAGAACAATCCTGAAAAACATGTATTATCCTCTGTCAGACAAGTTTATGTGACTTACCTGAGGTCAGATAATACATCTGGGGTGGCAGCTACCATTACAGGCAGAAAATGTACATGTGTTTGAGGGTTATTTAGCCAGAGCATAGCGATCTTGGGTACCCAAGTCATTCAGTAGCGCTTGTAGGAAGGCAAATCCTCAGAGGTGAATCAAGCTCTAGAGTAAGGCCTGCTCTAAGTCTTCTATAACAAGGCTTTAAATCCAACTTCAAGAGGATCAAACTTATCTACAGGTAAATTGTGCACCAAAGCACAATCCAACATTCTATTAAGGAAGAAAACGAAATCCAGACATCCAAAATATAGTGTCTATAATGTACAACATAAGATATAGTTATTAATAGGTGTGTAAAGAAGCAAGAAAATATGGCCTATTATCAGAAGTAAAGTCATTCAATAGACACAAAACCGTAAATGACATTAATGTTGGAGTTAACAGATAACATTCTTAAAATAGCTATTATATATTCAAGGTTTTAGAGAATATTATAAAATAGTAGTAGAAAGTGAGGACTTAGAAATAAAAATTACAAAATCAGGCGTGGTGGTATGTGTCTATAAACCTAGCACTCGGGTTGGCTGTGGTAAGAGAATCTCAGCTCCAAGCCCAACCTGAACAACTTAACAAGACCTTGACTTAAAATAAAATGGGGCCAGGGATATAGCTCAGTGGCACCACACCTGCCTGGCAAGTGTGAGGTCCTGAGTTTGATTCCTGGTATCAAAAAATCAGTTTGTTTTTTTTTTTGTTTGTTTGTTTTGTGGAACAGGGGATTACACTCAGGCCCTTGCACTTGCCAGGGAAGCACTTATTCCTGAGCCATCTCCCCAGCCAAAATCAAATATTTTTGAAAGTCCTGGGGATA
>NDGM010250457.1:0-15096 GCA_002564305.1 Octomys mimax | reverse complement strand
AAAGCAGCTCCTTTTTTAAATTTTATGTATTTAGTACAGGATCTACAGGGTCTCACTACACAGCTTGGATTGGTAGTGATTCTCCTGGCTTCAGCCTCCCAAGGGCTGGGATTACAGGCGAGCACCACCACGCCCAGTCTCATTCCCTGCCTCAGCACGTCCTGGGGGTTGGGCCGGCATGGCAGGCTGGGGATTGAACCCTGGCTCCTGCGTGTGCCTAAACAGGCGCTTTAATCCGCTGAGCTACCTGGCCACAGTTCATGTTACAGACAAGAAGGGAATCTGAAAGGAGAGATGTGTTGCCACAGGTCTCAGAACTATTTACGAAAAACAGATCCCAAATCACCAAGTGTTTCCCTTGTGGCTGTTTACTCTTTTGTAGCCCTTCTCTCTAGGCCAGGAGGAAAAGGTACTTCTACTTTCCACTTGGATGTCTAATGTTGCTGAGCTATTGTCACTGATGACTTTCCTATTGTTTAATCAGGTAATTCTGGTTTCTTTTCCCTCCTGGGCAGTTGTCATTTGGCAACTGACCACACATTTGGAAGCCTTCCTCGAATGCTGGTAACTTCCCCTTCATCAGTATGTGTTTTCCTAAAGTAGAATCCAGAAAAGCCCTATCCGGAGATTTCCCCCTAGCGCGACCAGGCATGTGATTTACCTTGGCTGATGGATATTCTGCACAAGAATGAGTCCGAGGTAGGCCATGCAAGGAGCCCACTGCCCGCAGGGAAGTCAGCATTACAAGAAGGCATTTCATTGGTCAGGACTGGCAATGGGAGGCCACCTGGCACCTAGTCCTAAACGTGGGAGGTGTGAGTTTTGGTGGCATCTGGCTGTAGCAGGAGAAACCCCAAGTGTCCTGTGCGCTGTTCCTGGCTGTGCGACTTCACATTCTTCCCAGATTTTCCTTCAAGCTACTCACTCAAGAAAATTTAAGAAACTCCTTTTGACTTAAACTAGTCTGGGTAAATTCTAGTTGGAACTAACAACTTCAACCGAGGCATCTTAACAGCATGGATTTCTACAGAAATATTTCTATCGCAGTCTGAAGCCTGGCTGCTGATCTATTCTGATTGTTAATTATCTGAGAACTGTTCCAGTAACACAGCTACCTGCATAGTTACGGAGCACAGCTATCTTCATGTTGAGTTTAGGAAGCATCTCTGATCTCCCCAGCCTCATTATCTTCATTATTAATTTACCAAAAATTGCATTTTAAGCACTCGATATTTTGCAATAACTACTTTGAGTCAGTAATATCTATTCCACTTAAGAGCTTTGGATCTAAGCTCAGAACTGCATGAAAGTAGGGATACTCTTTATGATCACATTCATTTATTTTGTGAGAGTTCACATGAAACAGCTCTGTGTGTGGAAACCATTCTGTAATACAGTGCTGGCACATAGGCTCCAAATTAAATCCTTGTTTTTGAAGACTAACTTTAGGGTATTTATAATAATTTTTAAAATTATTACCAGAATTTTCAGGTTGAACGTGTCCAGAACTAAGAAACCCAGGATGAATTCTCATTGCCAGTTATATCTACCACTTGGTCAAGAATTTTCTGAATGGTTTGGAAGAATATCAGTTTACCTGTATGTTATGGTGCATTGTGTTATTAAAAGGCTTCGAGTTACCTATCACATGTGCCAATAGCCCCAGCTTTTCTCAACAAAGCCTGGGAATGGTATTTTTAAAGGAGATATTCATACTAAGGAACTCCAATCTGACATCAAAAGGAAAGATAGGCAGGTAGGTTTTTTCTTTTATAACTCTGTAAGAGTTAAAACCATGAGAAATTGTGCTCACTTCGGAAGTGCATATACTAAGACCATGAGAAGTTGGTGGGGGGGGGGGCAAGGGGGGGAATTAAACTCTGGTAAATGTGTACAGGAAGCTGCTGAAGGAAGTGAGCCTGAAAAAGCTAGTGAGCAAGCGCAAGGGCAGAGATCAATACTGGGGGTGCGCAAGGACGTGTCACAGAAGGCAAACAAGTAACTTCAGGCTTGACTTGCTAAGTACTAAAGCCATGACCAAGCAGCTCAGATGCCTGCCTTTCCAGCTGCGTCACTCCACACGCCCAGCTTCTGGAGACAGACCAGGGCTGGAGGGGGGAGTCAAAGTCCTCGCGGCCATCCCACCTCAGGAAGGCTGGATGAAAGCCTCCTGTGTGGAAAAAATGATGGGGAAAAGGTTCTGGTTCCTATGACTTTCAAGTCAGGTCTTTTTCAAGAAAAACACTAGGTGTGGTTTTCCATCACACATTTAACCTCCAAAGGTTTAGGTAATAGCCATCCTGGAAAAAATTTACAAATGACTTCACAAACTATCATTGTGTGTGGGCTTTGCTGAGGAGCCTTCTCATTTTTAGAGGTATAGTTTTGGTGTAATTAGTTAAATAGAGGTCCACATAAGCACAACATACAATTTTTCCACTTGGAGACCATCAAACAACAGAGAAGGAGGACAGGTGAGAGTATTCACAACAGGATAGATTTCCCCAATACCAGGATTACCAGGTACCAGGCCCAGGGCTCTGCACTTAAATGTTTAATTTTATCTCAATTTTACAACAGCACTGAGCAGTAAAATGTCCTTGTATGCCCAATGGGATCAATAAAAGGAGCGGCAAAGGGGAAACACGAGCCTGGGTCTGTTCAGCTGGGATGAGCCGCATCTCCTCCCCAAGAAGCACCCCAGAGTACAGCAGCAGGAGAGGGCTCATGCATCAGGCTGAGGTTCATGTTGGTCCCAAATACAAACGTTTAACAGCCTCTATTTAAATCTCACAGATGATCGGCAACTTTGATCCTTATGCTGGGCGGTGGAATGAAGATTTGAAAAACTCAAAACACACTCATGATCTTAAATTGGGGTGACTGCTGCACCTCTCTCAGAGAGTGCAGGCTGTTCTCACTTCTTAGCTGGGTACCTTCAGGAACTTGGGGCTCCGGGAGATGCTAAAGTACTACTGCCCCATGGAGCAAATGGCATAAATGAAAGAGTCCACTGACGGCCACAGGATGGCCACCAATTTCAAAGGAAAGGCTGCTTATTGAAATCCTTGTGCCTACAGTCCTGAATCAGGCTCAGGTTTGAGATAATCTGGACATAGCTGATGACCACAGAGTTGAAACAGACAACACAAAACTGTTAGCTAATTTATAGTTTCTTTGGCTGAAAAGTAAGGCTTAAGTGACTTTTTTTGTAAGTTTCAAGGCTCTGAGGAGTTGTGTTACAAATGTTCAATGAGAGTTCATGGAATCCAGCATCATTAGGGACATTGTGCGTGCAGGAGAGCTGGGCTTCCATCTGCCTCCACCCTACGGCCTTGTGAGTGTGTGGAGATTACTTACTCCGTGAGCCCTGGTTTCCTTAGTATACAGGAATATTCATACTAAAGTTGTGAGGGGATTACCCAAGGTAATGTCATACAGCCCTTACAGAGCCCGAAATGCTTAACGCTTATGAATTATTGGTTAATTCCAGTTAATACTTGAATTACTTTCTACATAAGGAAGAGGGCAATATTTTTCTTACAAGATCTGCAGAAGTCCAATATAATGATAATATTGCTTATCGAACACATTATTCTATAGAGGGAGCAATTGTAACATAAATGATTTTACTAGATTTTACATCATTTAAACCACTTAAACTACAGCTTATATTTGCATGTTACCAATATTTCCAATATGTTGTTTTTTGTTTCTGAATCCTACTCAGGATATCACACTGTATTTGATTAAATTGTTTTTTGATCAAATTTGATAAGCATTTCTGATAATTTTTAATCAAATTTTATTGGATATATATATTCATTGTACAGAATTTGTCCCTGTAGAAGATAGAACTTTTTTTCCCAATTCCCCCCTCTCCCTTTAGCCCCCAGTCTATTTAGAAAAATAAAAATATAGAAATGACATCAGTGCCCAACATTAACAAAATGGCTACATTCTATATAATAGAAAATGACCCACTAATTGTAATTGAGAGCTGTCTAGGAACATAGTTATAACATAAGATTTGATAAATATTATGATGCTAATGTGAACTTGATAAGTACTAATAATTGTACAAAATTTGATTAAAATTATGATTGCAATGAGATTGGTGATAAGCTCATATTATGTATGAAAGCAAATAAATACATTTTAAATAAATATATTGACTATTATACTTGTTTAAAAAAATTATATCCTCTTGCTGGGTTTGGCAACCTGAGGCAGGAAGATCACCAGGGCTAGGCTGGACTACAAAGGGAGGTCAAGGACCACGTCATAGCCACAACCTGTCTCAAAAATGAAGAACAGGAAGGGCCAGCCAGACAGCTCAGTGGATTAAGGTGCCTGTTTAGGCAGGCACAGGGACCGGGGTTCGATCCCCGTGTGACGTGCTGCCCCGTCCCTAGGGTGCACTGAGACAGCGATTGAGACTGGCTATGGTGATGTGCACCTGTCATCCCAGCGCTTGGCAAGCTGAAAACAGAAGGATCACTATGAGTCCCATCTGTGTAGTGAGACCCTGTAGACCCAGTACTAAATACATTTAAAAAAAAACAAATTAAGAACAGGAGATGATATCTTCTCCTCCAACACAGAAAAGAGAGTTTGTTCAAATGTTTTCAGTGCGATATCAGCCCAACTAGCCTGCCTCACAGACCCTGCCCACTGGGGAGGTGAGACCCCGTAGCACAGAGAAGAGGCGGGGCCGTTGACATTCAGGACATGACTGACCTTGGTCGCCTGGGCTGTTCCACTAGCCGGGGCTCTGGAGGGCGGACTGCTCCCGAGGCTTGCTGCTTTCTTCTTTGGAATAGAAAATATCAGTTTCAGTGAGGGAGCACACCTTCAACATGTGCGTAGTCAAGTGTAAATTTTCATAATAACATAAATATCTCCACAAGCAAGAATCACATTAGATACCAACACACCCAACGTAGAGGCAAGCTCTTTTTTGTAATTTTTCCAGAACATTATGCAAATAATGAAAATGAAGTACAATTTGCATAAATCTCACTGTCTAACATTCAATGAATCTGGAGAACTGCAGAAGTCCTCAGCCATGTCCCACCGTAAAACGTTTCCAGAAACATCTTTTGCTGTGCAATAGTTGCCTTCTTTCCTACAGTTTGTAGAGCGTGCAATGATGTGTGATTTAGAATAGATGGCGAAGCCATAATTCTACTTGTAGAAAAAAACAAAACAAAACAAGGAAATGATGAGAAAAATGCAAAAGTTTCAAAGATGTTCATGGGCTGGGGAGATAGCTCAGTGGTCTAAGCACACCTGGAAAGCACAAGGTCTCAGGTTCAATCCTCGGTACCACAGGCCATGCCAGCCCCAGAACCACAATTTGCGCTGTGCCACCCCGAAACTGGGTATGGTGGCGCATGCCTACAATTCCAGCTGGGGAGGGTGAGACAGGAGGAGTGCTATGAATCTGAACTGTGTAGCAAGACCCTGTATCAAATAAGCAAATACATAAATAAGTAAATAAAAGATATTCATGATATAAGATATTCAATACTATGACATCCAAAAGCTGAAAATAAATGTAATTAGCAATGAATATTTGAGGACTAATAATGTGTCAGATAATTATTCTAGTACAACAATAATGTTTTAATAAAATCTATCAAAACAATTTCCTGAATACTCTCTTTTACATGGAGGGTGAATAACTTTTTAAATCTTCATGTTAGTCAATCTGAAATTGAGGCTATGTCTGTCTATAAATGACGACACTAAGGGATGGAGTCAATAAATACCTTGGGCACAGCCCCAACTAGCAGATGGTAGCAGGGTGCCGCGGATCCTCTCCCTCACCTAGCCGAGCTCCTATAACAGGGGCTTACATTACAACACAGCTGCAGGATGAAATGCCACGCAGTTATTACCAGTCATGTCATAAAAGAATATTTTAGTAAAGGAAATTGCATTATTCCTATCTTATGTAGTGAAAAATTAATTGTAAGCTCCTGTCTGTGGTATGATCAGTGACGTTTACATAGGGTTATTTTCTCATGATAAGGTTTTAAAAGTTTTAAAAAGGAATCTTCTTGGGCTTCTACAATATTCTTGCATGATTATTTTAACTGAGAAAAAGAAAAGCAAATGAGGAAAAAAGGTAAAAGTACAGTTGCTCTCTCAGCAAGCCTTTATATTTTATAACTTTTACTTCTGAACATTTATTTTCCAGGGCCTGAGTTCAATCTTCAGTTCAAAAAAAAAAATTAGTTTCCAAAGAAGCAAACATAAAAACTCTAAAGCCATTAATGCAAAATAATGATATTATGCTTCAGGCCCCACAGTGTATGTGGACAACAACAATAAATAAAACCCTGTAAACATTAACTGTTCAAGAGATAGTAATGTATCCACCAGCTGATATGTAACAGACAAAATTATTTTCTATGTAGTAAAAGCCTTTATATGTAAAATTGAGGATAATTTGGCTTAATTCTTTCAACATTTAGAAGAAATGCTTAGACAAATTTGTATTTATTAAATATTTTTTTAAACTCCTGCTATGAAGGTTGTATATGAAGCCTCTTTTCTTTCAGAGTAAACATCAACTTGCAAGAAAAAAAACTAAAACAAGTTGTCCTGGCAGAGTGATCTGTGTGTCCTCGGCTCTGCCACCCTCCGGGTACTTTGGAAAGAGAGTCAGGGTGGACGTGACTTCATACCATGGGACCTGGGGTCTAAGAGAAGTCTGCAGCAGTCCCAGGCCGAGGCCCTGTCTGAGGAGTAGTCTCTGCTAGGCACACCTGCACTACCAACATCTGCAGGAAGAAAAAGTTTACATAAACATGATCAAAACCAACAAATGCTGCTAAGGAGCTAGTCATGTGGCCGTGACACAGCAGTCACGAAAGGAAGACATGGCCTAAACTTTACCCAGATTGCAAAGCTGTTTAAGTAATTACGCGTATTCACAAACAGCTTCTGATAACCACAATACATAATGGATTCCGTGCAAAGGATAGGGTATGGATACAAAGAATGCAGTGACAGGGCCATCATCAGTCTCCATCTCTCATTTTTGACCGAGGAAAGCGACCTCAGAGAACCCAGCACTGTGTGCCCCGGCTGCCCAGACCCCACCTGTTGGCGCCAGTCTGGGCTACAGTTAGCAAGGACCTGTTCGAATCCCAAGTAAACCACAGATTCATTTTTCTGCATCAAAGCCCACAGAGCAGCCACGGGCTCCTGTGTAAGAGTCTTTAAGTGAATTCCGTGGACAATATGTCCACAGGATCTGACCATGAAAGGCAAAAACCTTTCCTCAGCTTGCTACAGAGCCATTGTTAAAAATAGTAACAATATGCATAATTTAAATTTACTGTACCTGTTGGTTTTTATTTTATCCATACATCAACTCACAGCCTAGTTAGAAAAAAAAAAAGAGTTACTAGCAAACTCTACTGAGGCTCTCTTTCAACTCAACTGAGGAGGAACTCTTCTTGTGGATCTGATCTGTCACCCCCAAGAGCAGCTCGTCTTCAAAGCTATCTAGATTACCCAGTCTATAAGCAGCCGATTTAGTTTGACTGGAATAAAAGTTCACCTCATGAACATGACCTTTTTCTTTTCTTTATTTTTGAATTGGGTTTTACTATATTGCCCAGTCTGCTCTCAAATTCATGAGCTCACATCGTCCTCTGGTCTCAGCCTCCCTGTTGCTAGGACTCAGGCACATACCACCATGCCTGAATTGTTAAATTTTATCCAAGCAACGCTAAGTTTTTTGTCAATGTCAGTTAAAATACTGAATGAAAACTTAGGAATACATCTCCATGCATTACGCAACTCCTGGTTTTCAGTTTAGTAACCAGAGTTTATTACAGAGTGCTGCAGGAGAGCTGACTCCCTTCCTGCAGTCTTGTCTGACTTCTCTCCTTTCTTCCTTCATCCACTGGATAAACTACAGCCAGTTCCTGTTGTAGAAAGTGGAGAGCTAATGGCCAATTAAATAGAAAATGCTTCCGTCCTCACAGTGCTTAAATTCTAGTACACAGATGCAGGATATCAATAAAGAAATCCAGGGGCCGGGGAGATCGCTCAGTGGAATAAATGCTTCCCTGGCAAGCGCAAGGGCCTGAGTTTGATCCCTAGTTCCGCCAAAAAATATATCATAAATAAATAAATCTAAACCTAAAGAAAAGATTTCAGGGAGGGATGGGCACTGATCAGTCTGTAATACATGGTAACACAATGGACAAACCAGGGACATTTGATCAGGCCCTGCCTGTTGTGAAGAAAGCTGTCAGGTACAGATGGGGGTGAGGAGAGGCACCCAGGTGAACTGAACAGCATGGGCGAAGCCCTGAGGTGGGGCTGGGCTGGGCAAATTGGAGGAACAGAAAGAAGCCAGTGGAACAGAAGCATGGAGGTCCAGGCATTAGGGTATGAGATGAAGCAGGACGAAAAACCAAGTTATTTGATTTGAGAGATGAGGACACCTAGTCCCTGCCTAGTCCTTACTTGTGTCTAGGTACCAAGTTGTCAAAGGCCTCTGGCTTCATGTTCCTTGGGTTTAGTTATGCAGGTGCCTTCTCCACTCCCACACTGCATCAGTCCTCAGGAATCCCACCCTGGCCAGGATCACTCACTGATCACCCACTTCCCCTGGTCAGGCACGGGGCCACCTCTACTCTCAGAATGGGATTCATCTACCCACAGCAAGTGGATACTCGCAAGACAAGCTTGTCCTGCATCTGTCCTAAACACAGGTATATGTAAAGATTGAAGTGCTAAATGTGAATGCTAAGCCTATGATAAATTTACATTTTGAGTTAAATTATTTTGCTTCATTATCATAAATGCAAACTGAAAACTATCCAGATTTTTCTTTGCTGAGCAATCACAATTTTTAAAAATACTTATGTGCACCTCTTTGTTGAATTTTAGAGAAAGTAAACTGCCAGGAACATCCCGCCTTTTTCCTGGGAACATCTGTTCTCAGGCCCAGCTGAGTCACTGCTTATCACTGGGACTCATCCCAAATGATGGACAGGAAGAAGTGTCATCCTCCATGCCCTGGATCCGAACCGCAGCTGCCAGGTCTGGTCCATTTGCAGAGAATGTGTGACACTTCTTGCTCACGAGCACACTCCTGCCTATGCACAGACTCCACTTCCTGGGCTAAGAATGAAGCAGGTCCCTGCCCTCCAATCAAGGTTCAGAGTTTGCCAGGCAAGCGACAAACAGGCACATCAGGCCTGAGCAGAGACACTGGATAAAGAATGCGTGGATTCACTTAGTTGTGTCTGGGATTGCAGGAATGCATGAAAAGAAAATTGTGAAACTGTTCTGTATGTCTGTTATATTTCTCAGTTATTTTTTTTTAACCTAATGACTCAGAACTTAAGCCTCAAGAATGTTTCCAAAATAATGATGACATCTCACAAACCAGGCAAAGAGTTGCAATGTCACTGTTGCCTAAAATCTCAGCTAAGGCCTCTAAGTGAAGGCTCATGGTACCCTGAGACTGGGTGACTGTGCAAACGAAGGCACTTGTCACATTCCCTAAGATAATGGCCCTACTTTTTCATATGTGGCAAGAGCTGTGTTCGACCAAATGCCACCTCTGAGGTATGGGGCAAATTACAGACATTTCTAAGTGCTAGATTTCCCCTTTGAATAATTCGCATAACTAGACTCACATAAAGGGGAGCGTGAGTCCTGAGGTCTGAGGCACACAGCTGGAAATCCCTACACTAAGAGAGAGGCCCTAGGTCCCTGCATATAGTAAAGAACAACCCCAGTGAGTTGTGGGTCCCATGCTAGCTGGTGAGTGGATTAGTGGTGTTAAAGTTTCTATGAGCTTCTAGTATCTACATAACCAGAAGAAGTAACATTGTTTTTATGGAATAAAAAGAGCAATTTTCTTCTCCTTAAACCTTGCTCCTGATTCTAATAGGACACAGTTAAGTTCCTTAGAAATGACCTTATTTCTGAAATTTCCTTTTAAGCTCTGATAGGATGTTCCAGGATGGCTTTTAGAATACGTGGTATTACCATATAAGAAATATATATTTGATCTCCGTTCTCAGTTTCTCACACAAAGTCCCTCAAATCCTTGTATTTTTCTAAGCAATAGGTGCTAGAAGCATCTTTCGTCCTTTGGTTTCTGTTATGGCTTGTTTCAAGTTGTCTCCCCAAAAGCCTCATGCAGTCATTGGGGGGGGGGCATTGTGATTGATTATTGTGGGTGTGGGTGCTGCACTTGCACTGGGGCATGTAATCTGCATTACACTGTAAGGAGGGGAGAGAGGCTGGCTAGCTACCTGAGCTGCGGCCCCCTCCTTTTGCTCTCAGCTCTTTGCCACTGCCATGAACTGCTGCCCTCTGCCATGTGCTGCTCTGCTTTGGAGCCAGCTGAGTATGGGCAAAACCTCCACTAACTGTGAGCTAAATAAACCTTTCCTGCCTTCATTTGGGGTGTCAGGTATTTGTCTCAGCAACAAGAGAAGAGTAACTGAGATAGTTTCTGACACAGAAGCCCTAAATTCATTCCCTGAGTGATGGGAGCTCTTTTGCTCTGGTGAGGTGACTTCTGGGGGGCTCCTAGAGGGTACTAGTCACCAGAAGGGCGGAGCCTTGCGTGATTCGAGGCCCTCTCAGCTCCTCCCAGGCTCTCTGGAGTGAGTAACTGATCATGCCTACAAGATGCGACCTCCACAAAAATTCCAAAAGTGCAGTGTTTGGGGAGCTTCGACGTTGGAGAATGGCCCCCCTTCTAGAGGGACAGAAGGCTCCGGGCTCAGGACACCCCTAGACCTTTCCTGGTACCACTCTTCATCTGACTGTACATTTGTCTCGCTTATCCGATTACAGGATAACCAGTGGGCTGACATGTTTCCGAGATCTCTGAGTCCAGCAAATCATCACATCCAAGACAGGCTATTTTTCTTACTACACAACTGAGGCTAATATCTCTCCAACACGGAGATGATAATCTTCAGAGCACCTTCCAGCATTTCTTCTGGTGTGGACGTGTGCTACTCCTGACTGCGCGGGAGCTCTGCGGTTTACATGGAATCATAAATGTGATGCATCTAGCCCACAGCCACACACACTAAGATCGCTTTTAAGATGCTGGCTAGGGAGAGAGCCCAGGACCTCACGGGGTTTAGCGACTGAAGGCCTCCTCAGCGAAGGCGCCTGCCTGAGCCGGCCCAGCAGGGCTTTGTGTTCCTGTCCCACGTGTCACATACTGAACTCTTCCAACCCTTGCTCCACAGTGTCCTGCAGGTGTCTCCACTGTCAAACAGGTGTTAGGAGGAGGGAACGTCAAAGTCCCTGACACGCGCAGGCAGAGCCTGACCTCCGTGTGCTTCCTGGGAGTACGGGAGCCCTTTCTAGGCGACACCTGGCAATGTCAGGAGACTGCACCCATGACTTCTGCGCTTCCTCTTGCACATTAGGCAGCAGCAGGCTATCTGGAGGATGCGTGAGCTCAGCAAGTGAAGAAAGAAGCACGGCGGAGCTCAGGCTCGGAACTGGAAGATGAGCGACTCGGCGTCAGCACTGGGCTCAGACTCCTTCACAGCAGAAGGACAAGTTGACCTTGTAAGTGGGGTCACTCCCTCCTTTCAACAAGAGATGAAAAATGAAATACAATAATAAAACACAATAATGAAGTTCCTACAGGAGGAAAGATTCAGAAGTGATAATGTGCCTACTTAAAAAAAAATTTCAAAACAACAAAAAAGAGATTAGATGAAACCGGTTTTCAGACATGGGATGAGACGCAGGGTAGGACAGCAGCCTGCAGAGGGGAACAGAGGTAGCCCTGTGGTAGCCAGGAGGATTCGGCAGAGGTGCCGTGGTCTCTCTGGGGTGGGGAGATGGGGCTGGGAGTTTGACAGGCCAGGACAGCACAAGAAGACAGAAAGCTCTGGAGATCCACGGCACACGCCTTGATGAGAGCCTGAATCTGGGGAAATATCCCAGAGGAGCTCGAGAGCTGTCACCGCAGCTCCACAGGGATGGCTGAGAATCCTGTCAGCACGGAAGAAAGTTGGTCCTCGGCTACAGGCTGTGCTGGCTCAGCCAAAGAAATTGTAACGGCAAACCTTAAAGGGGTCAAACTGTTTCCAAGTGAATTCATTGTGTCACAGAACACAATGTTCCAGAACATTGAAAACAATCACAACAAACAAGCACCCAACAAAATAAAATTCACTTCTATAGGTAATCTAACAAACATTACAGGGCACGCATGGAAACAAGAAATACAGCTTCATTTTCCATATGCAGGAAAGTACAATGATCAAAAATCAAACTTCAAGTAGTGAATTTTCCTGTAGCTTCCAAGGAGAGGTATAAGGTGAGGAGACAAAAGGTTTCAAGAAAAAGCGGTCAGAATGCTTCCAAATTTCATGAAAACTAAACATACCAATCCTAGTGTCATAAGAAATCCTAATTAAGTGTTAGGTATGAAGAAAGGAGCAACTTTGGTTTTCAGATTCTTAGCCCCCAATATATCCAATAATGATGGCAGCCATCAGTAAGGCAAGAACTGCTTCTGAGGCAGCTAAGAAATTGCGCTTTCCACTGCTGCTTCCACTCCAGGGAGAGAGAGAGAGAGAGACAGAGTGACTGGAGCTCTCTTGGGGTTATGACCACCTGTAGGTTGTACACTGGTGTGCTAAGCCGCCATTTTTAGCACACAGGTACACAAGAACTACTGCATGTGAATCTGCGTCAAAGCCTTCATAGGTTCAACTTGGCTGCTAATTTGCTCAGAATATTCCTGGACCTCTGTTTGTTCAACTGTCCTAAGTAAGTGTAAGAGCGTTTGAATATCCTCGAAAGTTAAACAAATATTTATCTTCTGTATGTAGATGAAAGTTACCTAAATTAGCAAAAGCTAGTCCTGTTCATATCTTGCAAATACAGGTTCGCAAACTGCGAAATATTAATTTTAATGAAAAAACTGAGGAAGAAGATAAGCCTGTTTTATATTCTGAAGGTAAAAGGGAAACTTGTCTTACGTATTTGAGAAATGGAAAACATTTTAGCTGTGTCCATTTTTTGAATTTTATTGATTTTAAAATCGCCATTTTCTTTCTTATTTTATTCCTCTTGCATAAAAATGCACCTTAAGACCAATACAAAAAGTTTCAGCTAGCATTTGACAGCTTTGTTTTTGCTTTTTTTAAAGCATTTTATAACCAGGTTATTAAAAAAAAAACTATGCTAAATTGTAGACTTGATAAAGTATAGAATTTTTCAGGATAAAAACTCTTACTGAAATTTTAAGTTTTGATACGTTTGTTGACAAATCAATTCCAGTATTTGCTGGTCCCTACAAAATGACAAGCACTATTACATTTCCAACACGAGAGCACGTGCCTTATTTGAAGACAGTATCTAGAAAAGTTTTGTCTTTCACAAAGTTAGGCAGATTCTGCAACACCAGCAATTATAAAACTGTGACTCTTATTTGCAGATTTTCTTTCACACCAGAGTTAAAAAACTACAAATCAGCACAAGTTGCCTTTACTCCAAATAGAAGTGTACGTGTGTGCAGCCACCATGCAAGGCGGCATACAGGGTAGATACACTGGGAGTGAGAGGCACTGGGAGGTCAGAATGTAAGTCCTACCACTCTCTTATTACAGAGAGGAATTCACCTGGTGAATGAAATAACCCATGCTCAACAGTATGGCTCTCTTCACTGAGGCGTTTTCTTCTTTTTCTTTCTGATTACTAAGCTCCCTTTCATCATTTCCTGGAAGAAGTCCTCAAGACGGTTCCTAAGTCTTCACTGTCTCCAGGGAACTGCTCTAAAAGTTCTGAGAATGCTATCCTCTTCTGGCTATGCCTCTGCTCTTTTTATTTTTTTAATAACAACAATTAAGAAAACCCAAATATTTCATTTATATATTTGGTACAGGGTCCCACTACGCAGCTTGGACTCAGTGATCCTCCTGTCTCAGCCTCCCCAGTGCTGGGATTACAGGTATGCACTACCAAGCCTGGTTTTGGTGGCCAGCACAGCTTCCAGGGCCAGTACAGCATGAGGTACCAGTGATCGAACTCGGGTCCTTGGGCTTCCCAGGCAGGTGCTTAGACCTCCGAGTTATCTCCCTGGCCCTATCCCTCTGCTTTGATTCAGCTTCCCTCCGGGATCACTTCTGACCTACAGTGAGGGAAGGGTTATGTCTACATCAAGGGACGCAAAATGGTTAAACTTGTTATGTGATCTTAAATGAAAAGAGTACAACTCAAAGAAGAGGGGATTGAAAAGGTAGAGACACCAGTCACAAAAACTGGCAAGACCAGTATAGTCTGTGGAATTGGCCTCCATATTGTAAGGTCACATTTTTGACATGGGTAAACTTTCAAAATCAGTGTCAGAGATCAGTTAAAAGCACAGATTCTGGAAAGCGTATTCAATTTCAGGCTTGAATCATCCAATCAGCTGGGCTTAAATTCCCTCATCAGTGGGATGGGGTTGTGGGTGGGACACACACTATAATGCCTATAAGAGTGTCACCTGTTCCTATTATTATTAAATGATTTTTAGTGCTCTACTACGTTTAACAAGTCTATGTAAAGACAGCACTTACATAATTCTCTTCTGTTTTTCTCAAACTACTCCCTCCCAAAGCTGTAATAATTAATATGTTATCTCTCTTAGGAACACATAATTTAAAAAAAAGACTCCAGGAAGGCAGCACTTAATTCAAAGGTTAAGGAAGTTGCTAATGGTGGAATTTGAAACATGCACAAGCCAACTAGGAAAACATCATTTTGTGACACCACCTAAATAATCTACTTCATAGATGTCCCCTGCCGGTTTGGAAACTTCTGTAGGTTGTGTTAGACTAGGGTGGGGTCACTGTATATTTATACAAGTGTGTAGTTTTTGAGATAACACCTCAGTTTTCATTAGATTCGCAGGAAATCATGAGCTAAAAAATATTCAAGAATTCTTCTTCTCCAAATTGTCTCTGTGTTTAAATAAACCTCATTCTCTGTCCATATCGAAGATCTAATCAAACACACTGTATATGTTTCCTTTAACACTAAAGCATACACACACACACACACACACACACACACACACACACA
>NDGM010250420.1:0-29881 GCA_002564305.1 Octomys mimax | reverse complement strand
GAAATTTAAACAACAACCTTGAATCTCCTAATCTGGAAAAAATAAACTATTTTGCAACCCTGGAGCTTTGGTAGCCATCGTATATATTCCTTGTGATTCTTCTCACCACCCGTAGCACCACAGTCCAGACAGTGCTGCCAGCTATCTCTGAATGCTGGAGAAGGCTGGCCAGATAGCTCAGTGGACTAAAGCACCTGCTTAGGCAGAGCACAGTGGCTGGGGTTCAACCTCCAGCCAGCCGTGCCAGCCTTGCCCGCAGAGTCACTGAGACAGCAACTGAGATGGGGTGTGGTGGGACACACCTGTAATCCCAGCACTTGGGAGGCTGAAAACAGGAGGATCACAATGAGTCTGATCTATGCAGTGAGAGCTTCTAGACCCTGCAGACCCTATACCAAATACATAAAAAAAACAAAACAAAAATGAATGCTGGAGAGGGGAGGGAGCCAAGCTCAGGTGCTTGTTCCTACTCACCCTGCCTACGAGTCCTCGCCTTACCTGCAACTTGTTTATGTCTAACCTGTGGCTTGGATCCTGGGGAGCAGTGGAAGGCACATTTGCACATGGACACCAGCCTTGTCAGTGTGGAGCATGGATCCAAATGAGTGAAAGGCTGGATGAAATGTGGGGAAGTCTGGATTCCACACGTGGAATGCGGGGACTGCATTGTGCACGTGAGGAAGCGGGTGAGGACACCCTAGGAGCCTTCCTCAGCAGGGTCTGCGTTTCCCCAGGCTTAGAATACCCAGATGGCTCTCAGGAGGGCTCACCCTCCTCTGGTTCCTTAAACAGAGGCATATAAGCAGCAGCCCTACCAGGCTGCCCTCCCCGGTGGCTCCTGCCACGCTCGAAGGAAAAGCCCCCAGGACTCCTCCTCAGCCTTTTCTGTCTTCCCTCCCTCCCACTCTCTCTCCCCCACACAGTCCCACAGCACAGACACTTATTGGATTACAGGCTTCCTAATTAGATTTCCTTGGAGTTTTCTCTTTGAAGAGTTCAGTACTCTGAACTGTGAACTTAGAGGGGCTCGCTGATTTCCTATAAGAGCATTTTGTCTCCAAGACCTCGGCCTGCACTTGTGAAGGGCGTGAAAGAGGTGGCCGAGCCTCTCCTTGTTCCTGCTGTGGCCAGGACGCTTGGGTTGCCCAGTGGCTGAGGATGAGCCACACAAATGATTCTGTGGCCGTGAGCAAGCTCTGAGGCCCTCTTCTTCCTCATTCTCTGCTTGCCCTGGTGGTGGAGATGAGGGTTGCTGTCTTTGTGACCAAAAGGACCTACTTTGCTTCTATAGTGCTAGGGTGGACCCTGAGGCTATCTTGCACCTGCTCCTTACCTGCTACTTCTTTTTTCTTTTTCTTTTCTTTTTTTTGGCAGAACTGGGGATTGAACTCTGGCCCTTGCACTTGCCAGGGAAGGAAGCGCTTATTCCACTGAGCCATCTCCCTGGCCCCTACCCGCTACTTCTTTTGTCTTAGGCAGGGAATATACTTGTCCAAAATAGGATCGTGCTACAATCCTATTTTAGATGGGAGATGAAAGGAAGGATTTTTCCATTGAAAGAAGAAAGTGACCATAGCAGAGACAGCCAAGTTCCAGAGCTGCAGGCATGGCATACAGGAGTCGTGGGTACCATCCCAGGCCTCCCATGATACACAGAGCCTTTACTTCAATGTGGAAGCCTTTACTTCAATGTGGGCCCTGGCTGGGGCCCACCGATCCTGCCCACCTTCCTCCTCGTTCCTGCCCTGCTCCTGCTGCACAGGACTTCAAGGGTGACCTCAGTTGGGGGGCCACATAAGCCCCAGGGAAAAAGAAGTTGCTGCCATGGGCATCATGAGGTTGGTGTTCACTGATCCACTGCTTGTGGCCAGCGCCATCACAGAGAAAAGGCAGCTGTGCCCTCAGAGCCCACCGCTGCCAGGCAACAGCACGGCTGCTCGGCTGCCTGCAAAGCACCTGCCCTTTCTACTGAGCACCAGAGCTAACTTCCTATTAGACTCAACTCTCAGTCACAGAGAACACTAACCCAGAACGAGTACTACAAGTGATCATCACACACTGTGCTGGGGATCATCCAAAACTCTGCCGCACAGTCTGAGAACCCAGCAAAGCCTTTGGTTCTTTTAAATGTTAAGCCAGTTTGGGATGGAGCAGCCCAAGCCTCCTCCTGGAACTGAGCCTGCTGCTGGGCCCTGGGGAGGGAGGGAGGGAGGGTAGGAGGGAGGGAGGGGAAGGTGAGGAGCACCTCCAAAAGCAACCTCACCACCGGCAGAGGACGGAGTCCCACTTGGCGAGATCGTTAGGAAAATTTCCACATTTATCTTGCTGATCAGAAGAAAAGTTAAACCTAAACTTCACCCACTCTGGCAAGAGAATGTCTAAGAGCAGAAAGAAAGTATGCAGTTGGTGAATTCTTTCTCTATTACTAACCCAGCCACCTAACAGTCGAACCTGGGGGCACTTCTCATCTTCCCGGGGCCCAGAGAACAGACGCGTGTGCCCCCACCTGAGCCCCGCCATTCTGTACCAGTGCTCCCCCTCCACAGAGCATCTCCGTCCATCCATGCAATCATACCTTCCTGCTGTGACAAAGGGACGCTTATTAGCTCCACTTCCCAAATGAGGAAACTGAGACTCAGAGAGCACAAGCAGTCTGCCAAACAGCATCCAGCCAGGAGAAAGAGGAACTGAGGTCCAAGGCACACATGGCTTTCTCTTTCCTGGTATCCAAGGAACTACCCCCAACCCTTTTTTAATTTTTTACTTAAGAGACAGGGTCTCAGTAAATCACTAAGTTATCTGAGCTGGGCTTGAACTTTTGAACCTCTTGCCTCTGCATCCCAGAAGTGCTGGGGTTGCAGGAATTTGCTACCATGCCCAACCCTTACCCATGTGACACCTCCTAGAGGTGAGAGAGAGTTGTTTCCATCTGTTTCTACCTGGGATTGACACATCTCCATGCTCCAAGGACAGGAGGGCGTTCTCTCCTATACGCTTATGACTAAAGGCCTCCCCTGCCTGGCATTTAATCCACAATGCAAGCCAGACTCATTCTGTTAATGCCCTGATCTTGATATTGAAATGAGCATGACACTAAGCCCATCTCCTCAGTCTGGCCCAGACAGTGTGCCAACACACCCCATTCTCCCACCCCAACCCTACCGCAAGCCATGCAATGCTCACCTGCTGATTGAAATAATGCAATTAAGGGATATAGAAAATCCATTCCACACGGTGCCATCTGCATTCTCTTCTGACAACTAATTTGATTGGCTCACTGTAATCAATAAAGCGCTCACACAGCAGCGGGGTAATTCGCCTTGATTCTTCCCACACCATTTATAAGTGAAAAACGCCATTGGCCTGCTCCTGCCACCAGTGCCCAAGGCCAGGTAGTGAGGCTCCATGAAGACATGCTCATGAAAGACTGTGTGAACTAACGGTGTGTCGGTGCCAGGTCTGCAGGGCCATCGCCCGCACTGGGTAAGCAGTGGCAGCCAAGCCAGCCTAGGGAGTTAGGGGAGGTTGAGCTATGTCCATGTGGGAAGAGTCTATGTCTTAATATCTCTATCACACGAAGATCAGTCTCTGGAGGAATGCACAGGTAGCAAGTGGCTGGGAGGGCCAACGGGTGGGGCATTGGGTACATCGAAAACATATGGAATAGCAAGGAAGGAAAAAGGGAGAGCTAGAAGGTGGATGGGTTGGCATGACTGAAGTGCATAGGAGGCAACCTCTTCCCTCCCACTTAATAGGTCTCCAGACAGGCCTTTGCAGGTGGCATGATCCTGGCAGACAATGATCACGTGAGTAAGGACAGATTCCGTAGAAGCAGATCCTGAAACAGGAATTGACATTCATGTGGCTTACTCAGCAAACATTCTGCAGGAAAAGGCATGAGGAAGCAGGATATGTACGACAAAAAGCACGAAAGGATGCGGCTGCAACTGGGATCAGGCCTGCACTTGATTCTGGGCGAGGCCTGATGAATGAACTACCCCTGCTGAGTTGGTCCCACTGTAAGGCAGGTGGCCTGGACTGTTGCACCCCCTGTTAGTCACTCGTTGGCTATGGACTGTCCCCCAACTCAAGGCTGAGGGAGGTGGCAAAACTGCTCAAGCAAGGTGGCTCCCCAAGGGCAGTTCCTGAAGAGCTGTGGCCTGGTATCTGGCACCATCCACAGCACCCAGGCAATGGGAACTCTGGCAGGAATGGGGTCAGGATAGAAACCAACAGCACCTAGCACATAGCAAAATGGACAGCAGGAGCCAGAAAGTCCTAAGAGCCCCAAGAGCACTCTCTCCCTGGTGGGGAGGGCTCAGGCTAAGCCAGCAAAACTGAGGTGTCCACACCCCTCCCCAGGCAGCACTCACAGGCTAGGCACAAAACCAACTCAGAAGGGCACACTCACTCAGCATGACCTCGCTCTCTTGGCCCTCAGGACTGTGGGCAGGAGAAAGATGTGATTCAGGAAATGCTTTCATCTTTCAGAAGACATTCAGGTACGACGGCTTCTGGGGTCTCTGGAGACCTCCATCATGCTCCATTCCCTTGAGTCATGTCCTGATACAAAGAGCCTCATGTCACAGCAGGCTGCAGCATGCACGTCAGCTTCCACGCCCTCCGAAAAGTAAACATGACCACGCATTGTATCACGCGGCCCTCCTGTGTGGGTTAACACATCAGCGTTGTGGGCTGCTCCCTCTTCCACCTGATCCCCATGAGTCGGAAGGCACAAAGGCTCTGCAGTGTCCCTGCAGGAACAGTGCGCCTGAGAGCAAGGCTCTGTAGGAGAACACCTGCCTAGAGGACAGGAGTACACACAGAGAAGATCAAAAGCCACGGCTGAAAGATGATACATGTTGAGTGGATTTATCATCATCCCACTGGAAAGTCTTCCTCCAGCTTTGTTTGTTTGCTGCTTTTGGATTCTCTGAGATTAGCAAAGAAAATGTTTGAATATTCCCTTTATTCAGGTGCAAAACAAGGAGCCTATTAAATGAGTGAACTCACAGAAAGAAACACCAGGGCTCCAAATCTCTCCTTCCTCTCAGGAGCCAAAAACTCAAAGGACAGCTCAGACTCAGGAGGTCTTGGATCCTCTGAGGTGAAGGCCCCAAATAACAAGCAGTCAGAGCCTCCGTTTACCAAATGAGGTGGCTGAGAAGCTGCAGAGGGCAAGAAACCAAGATCAAGGGCAAGATAGGGGCAACACCAGGCGCACTCCAGGAACTTAGAGAGCCCTTCTCATGAAAACTTGAGGGCCCACTAAAAGGCTCCCACCTTCTTGGTGGACAGTCTTGACCCCACACTATCTGCAACACAATGGCTCTGGTGTGGGGACTTGTCCAGCTCTACCAAAGGATGTCCTCTGGGGTGTCATCACTGATTAAGGTCTGGTGATTCTAAATGTGAAGACTCCGGAGTCACAGACTTGGGCTCCAGTACTGAGAGTCTATGCTGCTGACAGCCCCCGTGACTCAGGGCAGTCACTTCGCTTCTCTGTGCTTTGACTTCTCTACTGAGTAGTAAGGCTGCTGAGGAATGACTATGGTCTTGGGGTTAAGTGAGGGTTACATAATACGGTTCAAGTGAAGGGCACACAGCTCCTGACATTTACCAATCTAAGTTGTTATTATAATTATCTATAAATAGATACTACCAGGCAAAGAGATGGGCAGATTCAAGTCACGTCCTTCACAAACGATAATGAGCAATTGTTGTTGGCATCCCTCAATCATCCCCCTAAGGAGCTCCAGGTTTCCATTTGGCTCCCAAATGCTAACTGTGCCTTAAAGAGTTTGTGAGCTCCTTAGTCCACCATGATTGGCTGAGGGATGGTCACATCACCCAAGCCAGGGCAGACAAGGTGAGTCTTGAAGGGGCTGCTGGGAAAGTTGAGGCCAAGATCTTTCTACTTCCTGGTAGACTCAGAGGATGAAGCCTGCAGTCCTGGAAATGGCAAGAGGCCATTTAGGAAAGAAACTGTGTCCTTGGTGACATCACTCAGTTCCCAGGGAAATCCTCACCTGAATTTATATCCAGTCTTTTCTATTAACTGAGCCAGTACCTTTCCTTCATGAATTAAGCCAGTTTTATTTCAGGGAGGGGTGGAGAGGGTCACTTGCAAACCAAAGATTTACAATCAGGACACTGATCTTAAAAGCCAAAGCCCCATCTTCCCCTTCCAAGCAGAACCTTCCCCTTCCAAGCACAGCTGGAGCTGCTGTCTTAAGATCAAATGGCATGGGTCCCCCAGCTCCTCTAAGCCCTGGGTCAGGACCATCATTCTGTGGTTTCTTGCCCCATGTCAGGTATGAGTCGGCTCCTGCTGTGTGATGAGTGCCTCACATAATCGAGGCTTTGATCTCCTGAAGCCTTGGGTCCCCGCTGCGAGTCAAGGTGCTGCAGACAAGGCTGTCACCAGGCATGGAGACATCCCTTTGTAGGTCCTGCCCTGGTGTGGAGTGTGTGGGCGATGACAACATCAAGGAGAGGATGCTGTAACCCAACTCAGCTCTTTGCTCCAGCAGAAATCAAAGCTCTGGCTCTTCACTGTTCTCCCTGGGAGCTCAACATCACAACACCCAGGACAAAAGGCCGTATTATCAGCTCTGCAGATTTTCCTCCATCTGTCTCCCCCTTTCAGCTGTCTGGGCTGAATATAAGCAAGCAAGGCTTGGACTGAGATGCACCCTTTCTGTTCCCTGAAGTGCCAAAGGGATGTGGAAAGTCTGAGCAATTTCCTCGGGGTGTTCTAAAGATTTCACTGGGGTTTCCATGGTAATTTTACAGAGCTGGCACTCAATAGGTGTTTGTTGGACTGAATTTATTGAAGAGCAAAAGTGAATTGGATAGTCCCATTCTTAGGCTATAGAGAAAATTCCTTGGATCAGCAGAGAAAGGCAGGAAGTGGAAGACAGCGCAATTCTACCAGCAATCAGGTGGAGGCTATTTGTTTTTGGGCAGGAGAACTCAGCCCTGTCCCTTTCCCCCATCTGTACCAGGAAGATGATAATGCTGTAAGAACCCAGAGGGGCTTGAGTCAGAAACAAAAACCCCATTTTAAAAGGTATGCTCACTTCCGGCCTATCCTCCTGCGGAACTGCAGAAGTGCCTCCAGAGTGAGGGAACTCACTCCTCAGCGAAGGCAAAGCCCTTCGACTGGAATACCAGCAGGGCCCTCCGCGGACCCAACTTCCCTTCCAACTGGGGGATACTCAAGCCTTGCCTTCATTGGAAAATGTTTTAGACCCAGATTAGAACTTAACAGGCAAAATAGCTGAATAAGAGCAAAAAGTGAAAAGGCGCCAGCCCCGACCGGGAATCAATGGCATGTACGTCAATAAGCACAGAAGAAGAAAAGCCACACAAGTGCTTGGGGAGAGGGCGATGGGCTGTGTTAAAAAGTAAAAATCCATGTATAGTATACACATAAATTAGTGTTCTTTTAGTGAGAAATGCAAGCAAACACAAATGCCACCTCTTGCAAGCAGGCCAAAGACTATGACAGGTGGGCTGCGTTGTCAATAAACTATACCTTTGGCACAAGCATGGAATTAAACATTGATTCCAACTTGCCTTGCCCTTTGACCCCTCAAGCTCATCAAACTCATCCATAAAGGCTTTGTTCAGGGTCAAAGCTGCCTGGTAGATTCATCCACGAACAAGCTCTAGTTCCATTTGCTAAAACTGCCACTCAGCTTTGTTAAAACTATGAACTGTCACTTTGTCAATAGGTACAGCCCATTTCTGAGGTCAGATCGATTCCAGAACAAAGTTTTGAGTGACAGCTCTGCCCCTGGAGGGGTTCCAGAGCGCTTGCTTTTGCATCCCCCTCACGTTACCGACAAACAAGCTCCCCATGATGGATATACCTGCAATTAATATTGAAGGGACAGTTAATGATTTCAAGGCACCGCTATATAGCCCTCATATTTCAAATTTAAAACTCTCCTTTCAAAGTAGGATTAGTTTTCAAAGCCTATAAATGAATGCTAATATATTAGGCAAAATAAGTTTTTTAATGTGTTGGAAAATAAAGCAAAGAAAATTAATATTAAGGACTCTGTTGAGTTGAGACAACCCCATTATCCTTGAGACACTCACAATGAGGCTTTGCACCAAAGCCTTGCCTTGTCAGCCCTTGTTTCAAAGGATTTGAGATCCACACATCACAGATTCAAAAGCAGCTGATACGTACATCATTCTGGAGAGCATATCAGTGAGCCAGCATGCTCTCGTGTGGATGTGATTCTCCCTCTCTCTTCTTCTTTAGTCCGCTGGAGATTATAAATGAAAGGTCATGGAACTACATGACTCTGTCCTTCTCTCAGAGAGACACACATTTGAATATTTCTTCTAAAGAAGAATTAAGACTGTGCAGATCAAAAGTAAAATGTGTTTAATAACCCAATCAGAAAAATTAGCTTGCTTCCTGAATCTGGGGAAATTGCTTTCCACATTTTCCCCAGGGCAGAAAAAAAATCATAATACTGATCATCTCTGGCCCCAAAAGCCAGACAAACTGCTAGCAGGGACCAAACAAAACAAAGATCCTACGCTAAATAAATAAGAACAAGAGTAAACAGAAAACCACTACATACTACACAAAGACACTGATGCTATACAAACAGCTATTCTGATTTCACCTGGAAATCAAAAAGAAACAAGACAGACACTTAGGTAATAAAATGGCAAAACTATTGAAAAATCACAGTGGAGATCACTGCCAACTGTTAAGCTTCCTAGTTCAGCTCTGAGAGTACAGAATAGGTGAGAAGCCCCTACCCAGCCCCTTCTGGGAGGGTGTGGAGAAAACACTGCAATAACTCCTCCTGTCCACAAGAGGTGCTGTGAGAGTTGATAAGTTTCTCTATGATCACAGAGCACCCTCTCTCTTGCCATGCCATTCTTTGTCATGCCACTTCTTCCTATTACTTACATTGCCCCAACATGGGCCTCTCATGCAGTCACCTTCAGGGCCTGGGTCCTTCTATCTTCTGCAGCAGTGGGATCAGGGAGAGCAGGGCCTGGAAACCTAATATAGAGGGGCCAGCCAATGCACCTTTGCCACCCAAATTGTAATGTGAAAAAAAAGTTATTCCTTTCCAACTTTCTCTAGCAAGCTTTGACAGGCCATGGAAGATAAAGGACTACACACAGAGAACCCAAACCCAATGATTCTATCAACGCTGTGGCAGCTGGTAATTTAGTGACCCTTTATTGAAATGTTCATCAATCCTGATTGAAAATCCCACATCACACAGCAACAATGGTTAGCAACAACCTCTAGTTGTGCAGAGTCACTGGTTCTCCCAGATTTATGCTTATAATAAATTGCTTCAACTGCCCAACCCGACCACTGTGTCCAACATGAGGCTTTCAAGGCCTATTACCACCAATTAAAAAACAGGTTAAGATAGAGGGTAAACCAAGATAGATTATGTAATCAGGCTCAAATAAGACCTAACGATTAGAGAACAAATCTGGGTTAATTTTCTTTTTGTTTCTATTAGTACCTACAAAGCTTCTGGGAAGCATCTTAATGTCTATGGTCGTCCTTCCCAGCCCTCCCCCTCCCACCTCGTTTCTGTCCTGGCTGAGGTCCTAGGGGAAGCCAGGAAAGAGGACTGTGTTGAAGTAACACTGAAGAGTGATTTTCAACAGATTTGGTGGGTGACAAGTGAGGAATTTCGTGGCAGTTACATGATCGAGGGATTCGGTTGTAAGCCCCCAAACCCTGCCTCCAACCAGCTGCTCCCTGCCTGTGAAGTCTCTACGATGAATCTGGGCCCAGAAGGCAACAGAAAGCTTCTAACTGGCTAAGGATGTGCAGCCCTTCCCCCTGAGCTCCTTGGGGAGGTGGGCAGACCGGCAAGGTAGACAGTGTCCTGGGCTGCAGGCAGTACGGTGAGCCCAACGTATTTCTCCCGACACACAGGCAAAAGTGACACTCTGACTGGCTCAAGCCTTCTGAAGGTGGGGAACACAGCCCAGCCTTGCCTACCCAACAGCTGGCAAAAAGGTAAACTGAGGCAGAGTTGAGATTATGGGTGAGTGGTCTCCAAAAGAGACTCATGACAGTGAAGACTGGATACCTAACTCATGGGCCACAGGTCCTTAGAAATGACTGGAGTGAGACATTAGCAGAAATGCTTAAGCCTGGTATGGTAACAAGTCAAGAGCAGACATAACAAGCTATGGCTGCTGAGCCACTTCTCAAGGGCAGGGTATCTAGGAGCCAAAACCAGGCCACAGTGAGGTACAAGGTAGAACCTGGGTAAGGGTTGGTGTGTGTGGGTAAGCAGTAGAGCCAAGCTGCTGATCATGACCCGTTGGCACCCAGAGGCAAGGGCTGCATGAGGAGATGCAGCGATGAGTGAAGACCAGGGCAGGGTGGCAGTAACAGGGGTGCGGTTCAGGGCAGTGGCAATGAGAAGCCACAGTGAGAGAGTTAAGGCATGATGCTTTTTCCAAGAGATACAAAGTAGACTTCAGAGAGATCAGGCTCCACTGTGACACTAACCTGAGAGTCCCCAGTCAGCGCTACCACTTGCCTTTTCCTGAGTCAGAAGAAGTGCTTCCCCACCCAGCAAACAGCCCAGGGGCACATGGGTCGGTGCACAGCAAGGTCTGGGCAGCAGTCCCCACATGCCGCCTTGGCTGAGCATGTTTGAGTAATGCGCAACCTGCTCAGGGGTCCAGCTGCTAAGGAACATCACAGCCACAGCCAAAAGCAAAGCACGGAGGCCTACCCACATGGTACTGATCCCTATAGACGTGTCACATTTGGCCTGTGCTCGGCCTCCCGCACTCTGTGGTGGTGAAGCTGGGATTACTGGCTTGCTTAAACTACCAAATGGTGCTCAGAACAAGCCTTGTAGGGACTGACAGCCACACTCCATTTTCCCCCAGTTTCTGCCACTTTCCTCAGTTCTGCTGAACTACAGAGGTGTCAAAAATAAAGCCGTCGCATTATTGCTAAGTCACCCAGAGTCTTAGAAATGACTGCAAGACACACATCAGAAAGGCTTAAGCCTCGTATTATAATAGCTCAAGAAACACTGTGAAAATCTTGTATCAAAATGCGTTTAATCCACTTCCTTCTTAAGTGAAATGTGTTCTGCAGAAGGCAACAAGCCTCAAAATCCTCTTCTCTCCAGGTTCCCAATCCAGACCCAAGAAACTCACTCCTCTACAGTGTGAGCTGACTACAGAGTGCTGGAGGTCTGGGAGAAGAGTGAATAAAGTTCTGTCTTGAGACAAGAATCCAGTGGTTTAGCTGAGTTTTTCTCGGAGCAGTGTCAGAAGACAATACGGGGAAGGTACAGGACCAGAGGGACCCCATGAGATCATCTTTTATGGTAGGTGCTTGACCTAGTAATTACCTACAAAATCCAGGGCAGGTGCGACTCCACCAATTAATTATTCAGAAAGGCCCAAAGCAGTGGGGAATTAATGCAAAGCACTGGTGGGAGGAAAAGATGGCACACTTTTGGTGCCCATTTCCTCCTAATCCTGATCTCCAGGGATGTTTGCCCTGTTAGGGAGTGAAGAGGTTTTCCATCTGCCAGCTCACCCTGCCTCTGTTCCAACCCAGTCCTCTGGAGTAGGTGCAGGCCCGGAAGGACACCCCAGAGCTGGTATAAGCAGAAGCATCAGCATGGGTGAGGTCAGCTCTGTCTCTCTCAGGCAGTTAGGTCACAGCCCATGAGACAGAAAAAGTGCTGCAAGAGAAAACAATGTGCTCATGTAAGAGCAAGCACCTGCCCTCCAGGGCGCTCTGAGAAGCCAGCCTCCTCCCTGCGGTAAGCATCTACTGTGACATCTGCCTTAGGCTTTCTTCTCCTGAAACACACACATGGTGTTGGACCCAGTGTCCAGCAGTGAGCCTCATCAGATCATCTCCTTGCCTCCAGGAACCCTCCTCCCACAGCCACAGGGCCAAGGCATGGGCACAAAGCCCCAGTGCTTAGCTCTGATCTATGCCAAGCTCAGAAAGCCATGGCACTAAGAACCTACTCCTATCACTACCCACCGAGCAGCACCTCTGCTTTGCTCCTCCAAGGACCTTACTTCACCTTCACTGCAGAAGACACTTGGAGCCTTTGCCCTCTGCTGTGCTTTCAATGGGAAGCAACCTGCAGAGACTCGCAGATTAGAGGCTTGACCCCACAGTGTTCAGAGGTGAGGCCCAGAGGAGGACTGGGTCATGAGGGCGCCAGTTTCGTCAGTGATTAACCATTGCTGAGCCTGGGAGCTGAATCAGCTAGTAGGAGAGGGGTCCATGCAAGGAAGTGGGTCACTGGAGCCTGCCTCGGGGGGTTCTTCTCATCCCAGCCCCTCCTCCCACTTCTGGCTCTCTTTCCGTTTTCCTGCTTCCTGCAGCTGCCATGAGGTGAGCAGCTTTGCTCCGATCTGCCTTCTGCCATGATGCATCTGCCCGGGAGCCCACTGGCCGCAGACCAAAACTTGGAACCAGGATGAGCAGTTAACCTTTCCTCCATCAAGTGTGTCTTTCGGTGTTCGGTGCCAGCAATAAAAAGCTGACTGACACACTGCGCCTGCCCACCTTCCAACTCGTCCTTCTCATCCTCCATCCTCCTGTACACCCTACCTCTGCATGAAGCCTCTTCTGACTCAACTGCCCCCAAGCCCAGCTCCTGGGGCTCTCCTTTCTAGGAGGTCTTCCCTGACACTCACACTTGTCCCAGCGGCCCTGAAGCAAAAGCTCTCACTCCTCAGACTCCAAGGAGGCCCCGGGAAGCAGGACACAGCCCACTGGTCCATGTTAATGCTTCTGCAAGCCATTCAGGCTAAGAACAAGATATTCTGGAAGAATTCCATCTCACAGACGGCGGTGCCTGTTCATCAAAGTCAATACTTAGGGCATTTCAGAGTCATTTGTCACTCTAGTGGCCTAGTTATCAACTTCACATCTTGTAAATATATTCCTCTGGAACTAAGAATTGTTTCTTGTTGTTATCTAAGGAAATTGTGAAATACTAGTGTTGAATGGCACAGTTGTCAAATTCGGCTTGGGAGTGCCCCACAGAGTAGAAATTAAATATTTTCTTCATCTAGCCATATTGAACAGGCGAGGTTGCCACGGCCAGCCATTAGAGAGACAGATGCTCCTTCATTCCGTGGGGCGGCTATAACAAGAGACACAAACCCTGGTGGCAGATGGAGGGGAAGGGACCAAGGATCATCATAAACAAACTGAAATTACTGACTGTCTGAAAGGTGTTGGGCAAAATAGACTCTACCTAGAATAAATAGTCTTTTAACAAAACGCTTCTGGGAGACGCAATGCCCACTTCTCCTTTCTCCACCCAGAGCTATCTGCCAGGGGAAGGCAGGCCACCTGTGTCCCTTGAAGGCTGTCTGGAGTGTGCATGGAGTTCAGCATCTTTGTCTAACAAAGTCTAATGGGTCAGCTGCTAATGGAGTCGGACAAAGGCAGACTCACAGAGGGGTCAGCCATGTCATGCTTTCTCATCTCTGCTTTTAACGGAGGCCCACGTCTCTGGGGGTGGCAGAGGCTGCTGGAACAGTGGCAGCCACTGTGTCAGTCTCATCCTCCCAGGCACACACCTGAGAAGGCTGCCTACTGAGACACGAAGCCAAGCAAGGATCCAAAGCGGGGAGACCAGCAACGGGAATGGGCTGGCTTGGCCTGACCTCTCACATCACTGTGTCAGAAGTGAATCCTTGGACTGAGAACACACTGGGGTAGAAGGTAAGAAACCAAAGGAGCATCTCAAGTTCAAAAAGGCAAACCTGCCAGCTTATGCCTCACACAGCCCCTCTGTGGACTCCGGGCTCAGGGTCCTGGGAGCTGGCATGAAGGCAGTGAAGACAGCCACACCCTGCTGATCCTCTGCTATCCTAGGAACCACTCAACCACAATCCCTCTCTCAGAACAGATCTCTCTTCTCAGCAGTGGTGGGAAAGAACTGACATGCAAGTCTTCTGCCATTGGATACGAAGAGTGATTATTTGTCACCATTCAGGGGTTGTGAGGACAGCAAGGCATGAAATGAGAGCCAAGGCCAGCTGCACAGAGGCCCAGAGTGACACACAGAGAAACCCACCACAGCCTGCCAGCCACCAGTCGGCCCTCTCTCCTAATTAGGTCAAGTGTGCAGTTATTTCTCAAGCTCGGAGCCCCATACTTCCTTTCTTCATGGGAACGTTGGCTTGCAAGGAAGGAAACACAAGAGCTCTTTTTGATTCTCACAAAAATGAGTCTAAGCAGGATGATCACTGAAAAATAACCTCTGTAAAGGAAAACTGCACCACGACGAGCCAGCGGGCTTGTAGAGTCGCAAGAACTAAATGTGTTATAACAACTCCAGAAGAGGCCCTCCTTGGGGTCACCTTAGAGCCAGAGGTTCACGATTCACAGCAAAAGCCAGAAAGGCAATAGACAGCCACAGATTAAAGCTGCAGCTTTCTCCTCTGCTCTCTGCCCAGTGTCCAGCCCACAAGAAAAAGCCATTTAGAAACCATGCACAGCTCCTTCTGCCAGGAGAATGAGACCCCGTGCAGAGCTGCGTGAGCCAGGGACGGGCCTGTGGCAGTGGGTAGACACAGTCCCTTCCAGCCAATGATGATGCAGTCCTTGTCACTCAGGCACTTTCTTCCAACTTCCCTGACACACAGGGAAGGAGACCCAAGATTTGTCACTCTTGGGGAACTCATGCTGCCTGCCCCCCACCCCCCACCATCTAACTGGCCACCCAGTGAGCGAGAGAAGACTCACAGATACTTGTGCACCCAGCTGAGTTACTCTAGGATCAGAACCACAGACGGGCATAGGGGATTGGTGGCAGGGTCCAGCCAATTGTCGCCCAGTAGCTTTGATCTTAGGCTTATCCTCTATACCTATTTCCCTTTTCTCCCTCTCCCTTGAGCTTTTGTGTCTGTGTCCATGTGTCTGTCTGTCTGTCTGTCCATCTGTCTGTGTCTGATTGTCTACCTGCATGCCTGGCTGTCTCTGCCTGCCTCCCTGCCTGTCTGTGTCTGCCTGCCTGCCTGCCTATCTGTCTGTCTTTCGGCCTACTTGCCCGCCTGCCTGCCTGCCTGTCTGTATCTGACTGCCTGCCTGTCTGTCTGTGTCTGTCTGTCTGTGTCTGACTGTCTGCCTGCCTGCCTACCTGCCTGCCTATGTATGCAGTGATCAACAGGGTCTGGGCCAGACACTTTGTGGCTACGCCTAACCTTTCTCACTCCACCCTGCAGCATGAGGTAATGCATGGCCTGCCTGCAGGCACACAATGGTTTCAACTGCAAACTGTGGATACAGACAAATCAGGGTGCAAACCCCAGCTATACCCCCTAACTTCTCTATGCGAGAGTTTCTATGTCTAGGACATGGGGCTAAGAGAATGCAATAAGAAAGTGTCTGTATGTATTAGCACAGCGATTTACAGCAGAGAACCAGGCGGGATGTCCCACTACTTCGCATCACCCGCGAGGGTGCTGACCCAAGATCTCCTGCCAGTGCAAGAGACAATTTATTCACAGCACACAAAGGGCCAGAAGCAGGCAGCAACACCAGACTTACAGTCCAGTCCACCAACCCTAGCCAAGACGGCCAACTGGAACCATCTCGGGAAGCCTGTTCATGACTCTGTAATAAATTAGTGAAGAAACAACTATAAGCTATCATCTTTTACTGAAGATGAATTTTATTAGGAGGAATATTCTCCTCAAAATGGAACTTATAATGATTAAAATTTCACATTGTACATACACACACACATACACATATGGGCAGAGAGAGATCAAATTGTCCAGATAAAATTTCAATCTGCAAATATTTGTCCGGGAAAATTGGATTTGATAGAAACAATGGTCACAAAAGAATTCACAATGACAGAAGTTATAATGAATACAATTTGATTGATATATTAAATCCTGTCTGTACAATTTATGGAAAATAGAATTAAAGTCTTACTGAAACAATTTTAGTAAAATAAAAGTATTAGAAATAAACTTATTAGACAGGATAGGAACTGATCAGGAATCATATGGTTTAATGAAACTCACTTCAGAAAATTCACTGCATTTGCTATTATAAACACCAAAATACCAGGGTCAACCAGCCCAAAGCAATGGCCCCGTGAGGGGAAGAATGTCAGAGCCCACTAGAGGGCAGGAACCTAAACCCAGGGGCCTCAGGTGCACAAACGGAGCTGGTCTGATCGATTCTGCTCTCACTCCAGAGACTACACCGTTAAGACAGCTACATCAGGACGCTATCTGTGTTCCCAGCATCCTCTAGCACCACCCACAGGTCACAGCTTTCCCAGCCCTCCCTCCCACTGCTGCCCCAACCTTAGTTCACTTGGACAACTCTTTCTCTCAGCTCCTCACAGCATCATTACAGCCTTGTCCTGCTTCCTACACTGCCTTCAAGCCCGAGGTCCAGCTTATCCTCCTTCCCCTCTGTAGCTTCCATCCCTCTTACCACTCATTACTCTTAAGCTCCCCCTACGAAGGCCATCAATGACCTCTATGCTGCCAAACCAAAGAGAAACAGAATGCCACTGTACATGAAAAAGTAGCATGTTCACAAATCATGGGGAACAGGAAAAGGGCATTTCTAGAGGTCATTCTTCAGCTTCCCACAGCCTCTGAGAAAAATATTGGCCAATATCTGAGGCCAAATCCCTATTCTCCAACCTTATAATATTTTTCTCTGAGTTGTAGACCCTGATCACCTGGCTGTTTCCTCCCTTGCCCATGGTGGGTAGAGTACACTGCCTGGCCCCATCAGTGTTGGCCATCGACTTATCTCACCCAATGGAAGGTTAGCAGAAGTGACATGGACAGAGGCCTTAAGATATGCTGAAGTAGTTTAATGTGGCTCCTATATTCACAACCCACCAGGAGAAGAAAACTTTCTCCAGCTGGCTGCTGCCTTCTGAGCCAAGACCCCAGAGGAACACACATCAAATAGATGTGAATCCAACCTGGGACTTGGGGTGCCCACCTCACTGCCCAACCATATTGAACTGAACCACTTTCAAACTATATTAGCTTTAACTCAGTATCATTAAGATATTATCATTTTAATGCACACTCCATATATTCAGGTTTTTCTATATGAAGGCTTCCAGATTCAGTGCACATTTTATGCCACACTTGAGCTCCACAGCCACGGTGGATGGTGGCTGATGTAGTGGATGACACGGCGGAGACAGGATGATACCCCTTGCTTTAGAAATGTGGGGTACTTTAAGTCACAGTTTTCCTCTCCATTTCTTTTTTCTTTTTTTTTTCCTCTCCATTTCTAAGACCTCACTAAACACTGAGAAAACAGGAAGAGCTTGGCCTTTGTTATAAATGTTTGCAAAGCTAACAGAGCCTAGGGGTGCCACCCTGGGGGAGCACTCAGAATGGCAGAAAGGATGGTTGGGGTTACCCAGCACCATCTCCCAGAAGAAAGAGTCAAAGAAACGGAGAAACACAGACCTGTAAGCATTGCAGACACTAGCTAACCAGGGGCACATCATTTGCATGATATTCACATAAATTTGAATGCTGAAGCCAAGAGGTGGCAGCTTCACATATGTACAATGTAAAGCTAACCAATGTGCATGCACTACAAAGACCTCGAATCCAAGGGCCTGGCTCATCTGAAAGGCAGTCAAAGGTCACCACTATGGAATAAGGGTGGCCTGGAGGCCTGTCAGAACCAGCAGCATGATTCATGATGTATACTGCATGCACATTCTTTTCCTTTTTTGTGATGGTCACAACGGAGATTGAACTCAGGGCCGTCATACTGAGCTGCATTCCATTCCTAGCCCTTCTTATTTTTCAAAAGGGCCTAAGTCACTAAATTACTCAGTCTGGGAATTAAGTTGCTCTCCTTGGCTTTGTTTTAATTGGTTATGGAAAAAAAATGATGCAGACATTTGGGACATCGCTACCACATACCTGGCCCTGCGCTTGATCCTGAGCTGACTTCATCCTCCACAACCCAACCCCTGAGGGACAACGCCATCGTCCCGATTCTACAGACAGCACTGCTAAGACGACCAAACCAGCTGAGAATCAATGCTGTGCTGACTTCATCAACTATTACTAGTAGTCTTATTATCAATAATCACTCAGGAAATAAAAAAGATCTCATTCAAAATACGAACAAAACAATGAAATACTCCTAGAATAAGCATAAGAAAAAATGAGAAGGAAGGATAAGACCTAAACAAATGAAAGAATCGAAGTTACTATACAGAGTCTGACAGAAGATTTAAATCCATGTTCCTACACCAAAAAAAATCAATATTCTTCTCCCCACATAAAAGCAAAGATGTTACTTCTGCTCAAAATAATTATAAATTCAATGCAGATTCAATGAAAAATCCCAAGGGATATTTGCAACATATGTCTACAAGTAATTGATATTCTTAGTAAATAAAAAGCCCTTACAAGTCAATAAGGAAAAGATACACACTCTATTAGTGATCTACTGCAAACAATTCACCCAAAAATTCAGCTGCTTGGAACATCAGTGAGCATGCGTTATCTTACACAATTCCAAAGGTCAAGAAATTTGGAAGTGCGTGCCTACATGGCTCTGGCTCAAGTCTCCTGCAGTCAACCACCAGGGGGTACCGTCATCCCCAGGCATGGCTGGCTGGTGTGCTGCCTGTGGGCTCATACGAGATGCTAGGTGCACGTCCCATGGCTCAGTTTTTCTCTGCAGCATTTCTCACAAATCTGGCAGCTGTCTTCCCATATAGAAAATGAACCCAGACAGTCAAAACTGCAATGTCTCTTATGGACAGGACTGGGAAGTCACATATTTCTTCTGCCTTGCTCCATTCTTGAGAAGTAAGTTACTAAGTCCAACCCACATTCAAGGGGAGGCAATCAGGCTCTGCCTTCGCAAGGAAGACTATAAAAAAAATTGTGCATGCATGTTTTTAAACCACTCATATGCAAACAGAAAAATGAGCAAAAGATATAAACAGGAAATTCAGAAAAGACTAATAAACATATGAAAACTTTAAAGTTTGCTAATAATCACAGAGATGCAAATTAAGCAGATGCCATGAGACTGACAGAGATGGAGAGGAGCAGCTACACTTCCTGTTGGCGACTTCCTGTCGGTATGGAAGGCCAGCCCTGCTCTGTGCGCTTAGTGGGGCCACAAGCTGCCACAGCCTTTTCAGAGAAATGGGACCGTTTGTATTGACGGCCTTCCACTCGTGACTGTCTCTGACCTAGCCACTCCACTCTGGGAATTTATCCTCACAAACAGCAACAACAAAAACCCTCAGAAATGTCCTTAGGAGCACACCCACCCAGCAATTCACTGTCGCACTGCCTACGATACAGAAGACGTTAATGTCTGGAAAGTCCAACAATAAGGCCCAGTAAGTTGTGATATACACAAATGTAACACTATGCAGCTACGAAAATTTTAACATATACCTTAGGCACCATATAATCCTACTTCCAGGACCTGCAAACTGTGAACCACGGTGCTGCAGGGTGCTGAGCAATCTCACCGTGCTGAAGAATATTTCTAATTTGGGGGGCGGGGCATAGTGCTAGCTCATGTTTGAGAAACCTTATGAACTATTATACGAATTAGCTGACAGTTACCACGCACAATGATTCTATGTTCTTTTGTAGGTAAGATGATTCCTGTTATGCTTTTCTGTTTAAAAGGATGGCAGAAGAAAAAAAAATATTAGATGCCAAAATGTGTTTTGTCCTTGGCTGCTATGGAAAAGCGACACAGGCTAAGTGCTTTGTCTCCAGCTCTTCCCCCTTCCCCCCACCTCAGCTTCCCTGCACCTTGCAGAAAGTCTGTGCGTACAGTAAGAGAAAGGGGCTGCTCCTGTGACTTCACAGGCTAGAAGGGGCAGGCTGTTCTGAGAACCACACCCCTGTCACGGCTGCATCCTGCAGGAGGTGAGAGCAGGGACCCTGGACAGGCCAGCATCAACCACAAGTCCTCTGAGTGGTGAATGGAAGTCACAATCCCTGGGGGTCCAGGACCCATGAGGTCATCTGTCCTAGGGCTTCCACCTCTCTAAACTCACCAGAATTGTGGGGATCCTGGACAGAAGCAGGGCTCCTGCTTGGCAGCACTAAGGAATAATCCAGTGACTTCCCCATCACCTCATCTGCTGCCTCTGTGGCCGCCATGCAGGGAAGGACCTTGGGGCTGTGAGGATAGGCAACCCTGGGTCCGCAGCCCTGCGCCTGCAACTGCAGCACAGCCAGGACTTACCACCTGCCCTCAGGTGCCCAGACAGGGCTATCTCCATTTGGGGTACAGGGTGCTCTAACTGCAGCATGCTCTATGATCCCATTCACTTTGTTATATCACCTGGGCTTGGGATTTTACAAAAGAGAGGCCCACAAGTTGGCCAGGGGACTTTCTGCTTGCAGCCCAGCCCTGAAGGGCCCAGGAGGCAACAAGGTCCCAAGCCTATTGCCTGCTAGAGTGGGATAAGGTAGAGATGCTTTTTTAAAAAACAACAAGAAAAATGAGTATCTCAGACTATGACTGAGTCCACAGGCAACATTTGTTCCGCCATGATGGCTTGATGTGTAGCAAAGCAGAGGAGCAGGGAGCGGTACTTCATCCCCTGACCCTTCAGATTCAAGTCACACCGTAAAACAGAACAGCATGGCAGGTGCCAGGCAGAGGGCTGTGGAGAAGTGATCTCAGGCCCAGCATGGCGGAAGCACCATGCACACCAGCACCACCCCATTAGAGCTAAGCCGTCATTGATCATCACAACAAATCAATGCGAGTGAGGTCCCTTGCCCAGCTCTGTACCAACTGACTTCATAACGAAATCTGAGCTTGTGAAGTTTCTCATTTTGTACCATTCTGACATTTCTTGCAATGTGATTAAAATATAATAAGATCAAATAGAAAATACTATTTGTTCAATCACTTCCAAACCTAGCACAGTCAACACTCCAATTCCATCCAGGAAGAAGTCATTTCCAAGACTCCATAAAGAAGCCTACATTTAAATTTCATGTTCTCCGCTATTACTGTGAAAAATTACATATTTTAAGTATAGGACAAATACAGGGCAGGCCAATTCTTGTTATAATAAATTTTATTCCAACATTCTCAGTAAATAAAATCTCTGAGGCCCAGCCAATGAATGGCTGCTTCAAGGTTCATTCAATTATACATAATTCCATTCCAAATAATGATTTGCTCGATTCCTTTGAAGTCTAATTCAAGCCAATTTCCCCTTGAGAAAGCCTGGATCCCAACTATTGTTTCCTTCTTCTCTATTCCTCAGAACATATATAGCCTTAAATTGTGTCCTGGCTGCTAGATATGCATCGCTCCTCTTCCCAGCTTGGTGGGGATGTACCTCAAGGTCAGTGGATATTCTTCCCTTTCTTTTAACCTCCTCTGGCAAGCCGGGATGCTTGGGTACCCACCCAGCCAGGGTTAGACAGGCTGCAGGTGCTTGACAGCTACTTACTGATTGAAAGAGCCTGTAATGACGGCGCTTAACCTGTGGCAGGCTTTCCGCCCATCCATCTCCAGCACGAGGAGTCCACACCGCACCAGTCATTTCTAGTGAAGACATTATGTTATCCTCTGGGACCTCAACACACACAATCATTTTACACATTGTCAGCCATATCTATTAATTTTCCTACTGTCAGTGACAGTTAGGGGAGCCTTCGTGGAAGTGTCTAAGGATTTATAAAACAGAGGCCTGTTTGTTTGGCTTCCCCTGACACGTGGGCTTAGGAATGGTACGATTTTAAGAACTGAAGTGAGCCTTCTGACTTACAGATAGTTGACTCTGGGAGGCAAGAACACAACTTAGACAGAGAGCATCTTCTCAATGTGCTGGTAACTTCCAGGCCATGGGCCCCCTAAGGGACAAACCAGATCTTAGGGTTGGATTCTCTTACATCTAGATCACCCCTAACCCTAAACAAGCCACAGGTTAGATCAGCCTCTGGCCCCATGTGCCCAACCACACAGAGACAGGCTCTCCATGCTTTCCAAGGGATCAGGCAGGCGACCAGCACCATCAGCAGACAGCATGTCAGCCTCCAGCCACACAGCCTGGGTCTCCAAGCAGAGCAGGAGCCCTCAGACCACAGCTCCAAGCCTTTATCTCTACGTGCTTTTGGCTATAACCCCAGTATTAAGTTGGGTCAGTGATTTTGAGTTCTGAGAGGAGCCCTCAAAACCAGGGTCCTCACCCTGTGCATCTGTTAGAATGAATGTACTCAAAGCAAGAATCAGAAAAACCTAGTTAGACTGCCCTCATCCAGGAAGGGAACTTACTAAGCCTTCGATTCAGAAATTCCAGCTCCACTTCTTGCAGAAGTCTCTGCGCGGCTGCCATCCATGTGTTAGCGCTGTCCTCAGGTCAGCATCCCTTGTCACAAAATGGTGGCCAACAGCAACCACGGTCTATACTTCACTGTTCACAGCCAAAGGGAAAAGGGGTGTCATGTGTCCAACCCTGGGACAAGAACCTCAGGCTTGTTCTGACTGAATGATCTCTCTGTCCCCTGAACAAGCAGGGAGTAGGATTTCCTGAGTGACTCATCGATCACACTCATGAGCTAGGGGAACATGGAACAGAAGCTGACATGGCCACCACCATGTCCTTTTCCTCCTGTTTCTGAGCAGGCGGTACCAATCCCTCCAGCTTTGTCCCATTCCTGATAGTTTGGCCCTAGCTTTTGCAAGGGCTTTAGAAACCTCAAGCACTGTTTGCTGTGGCATTCAGTCGAAGCCAAACCTCAGGAGTCCCACAAATGCCCAGAATGGTTCGTTTTCCATCAGGCTTGTGAATCAAGAGATCCCCAGGCGCTGCACACACTAAGCCTCCAACAACTGGACACGCACAGTCGCCCTCACAGGGGCAACTAACTCACTGAGAGGCCACAGGCCACGTTTGCCTCAAGCAGAGCCAGTGTACGCTTTGCCGTGGCGAGTGTGCAAAGCGAGCCTTGCTCAGCTCTGCCTCTGTGTCATCTTGCACTTCATTAAGTGGCCCTAACAGACTCTTACTGCCTGAAAAGAGCCAGTTCGTCATCTGAGGATAGGGTCCCAGCTCCCCCTTCTCTTCTCAGGTCCTCTCTGGGTCACAGGTGAGCCCTCAGCTTGTCTCACAGCTCCCTGGTGCCTCCACCGTACATTGCTGGGCTCCACGCCTTCCCACCTGCTCTCTGGCATATCTGCTGGACCATATGACCACAGGGATCTGTGGCCCAGGAAGGACTCCTGGCAGCACGCTTGGCTGGGGCCCTATCTCGCAAAGTGTGGCACTTAGGGTTGATAAAGCCCAGGTCCAGTTCCTCACCACCTCCCCATCCAACCTGGGATGAAGGAAGGCAGACGTTGCTAAGCTTTGTACAGAACAAGACAGAACAGAATTTAAAGAGGGAGGGAGACGACTGGATGAACCCCAAGACCCCGAGGCAGCCCTTGACACCAGGCCCCCTGACCCTGGCCCTCCTCCACAGCCCCTGGCAACACTTCTGGAACAGAAGACTCTGGCAGCAGCCAGCCCATGCTCTGCTTGCCAGAGTGAGGGCCTGAGCCTGAGCCAGCAGGGGCAGCTGCCGCCTGGCCCGCAGGGTCACTTCAGAAGTGCATTGTGCTACAGTCCCTGCCCGCTGGCAGCCAGGGTTAGCCACAGCACAACCTTCCCAAGGCTCAGAGGTAAATGCTCAGAGAACAAGCCTTAGAAAATCCAATTTGTCTTTCCTCTTGCAGTCTTTGCTCTGGTTATTGCTTTGAGATTTCTTTTGCAGAGAATTGGGTCTTTGATTCTCAGTTTGAGTTTTGGTGACTACAGACTCTGCCTTCCTCCTTCCAGGTCCCCGCCAGCCTTCCTAGGAAACAAGGGTATCCCCCTTCTTTTGGGAGGATGCGCGACAGAGGGCTCTGGGATCGGAGCTGCCCCAGTTCACATCCTGGTGCAACTCCTCTGTTCACTCGCCTGCTGAATCAGTTCAAGCCACAACCACACAGTAAGCATCCAGAGCACACTGGGCGCTGCTCACGAAACTCGGGACCTAGCTGAGAAGATGAATGTCCACACTTCTCATCCCCAGAAGCCATCCCATAGGGGACCTTTGCAAATCTCCAGAGCCCTAGGATCTCTCTCCTATAAGGAATGCCCATAAACACAGGCACAGAAAACCACATGCCTCTGCGGAGGGTCATCAGGCCCCCAAAGCCCAAACCCCTGGAGCCCGAGAACAACAGGTTGGGGACCTCTGAACAGAAATACGGGGTCCTCTTCAGGGGTTGGAGCCCCCTGAGTGTTGTGTTCAAATACCACCATGATCTATCGAATTTCTCCAATGGATCATAATCATATTCGACCCCAAGCCTCAGATCTTGACTTTCCTGCATTCCAAAGGCAGAATCTTACAGGTGAGCGTCTTAAGATAAAAGCGTAAGAGAGAGAGAGAGAGAGATCTGCATTCTGGAATGTGAACTGCCCTGTGGGATTTGAGGGTAGAAGATCCACATCAGACTTGCAAATTATCTTTTCCTCGCATATGCGGGGTAACAATTTTCTCCAGGTGAGCATGAATATGCCGCGCGTTATGTAGTCCCTCTGCTCCTGAAAAGTTATACCTGAATCAAAACCTTGCAAATAAAAACCACTTAGCATGCACTAAGGGAGCTCACTACTTTATAAAAGCTGGCGATGAATTCTTCCACTAAGCAAGGAAAACTTTGGAATGTGCAGGGTTTTTTTTTTCTTTTTGTTAGAGTAGATTTCTGCAGAATTCTGTAAAATGGGTAAGCATAAGTGAGTAACAGCAGGGAGAGAGAATGTAAGGGAGCAGGTTTATATCTGTCATATCTACTCATCCAAGAAGAGCTTGTAATCTATTGCAAAGCCTAAGTTAAGCCATATACAAAACCCTGGACGCAGGAGGACACGGACGATCTACTGCATCATGAAAGGATCTACCGTGGTAGTACACAGGGCAGAACAAGGCTCTGACACTCAGAATCACTGAGCTCAAAACAGTACTGGTTGCAGCAAGCAAGTGGCTACCTCATACATCACTGACTGTGATCCCGGGCAAGTGTCAGGGCCTGTACCACAGCAGAGCCTGGAACCAGCAGCAGGAGGGACAGGGCTCTCTTTGTGAAAAGCAGAAAGCCCGTGTATGACTCTCAGAAAGGCCCCCGATCGGCTACAAGGAGGGAGTGGGGGCTGAACTCAGAGGCCGAGAACCATGTGGGCACCCCGCAAATGCAGCAGGAAAGAGTTAAAAGCTTGGAGCCTTTAGGAGGTTAATACAGGGCCAATCTGCAGAGTAAAAGCAGAGATAAGATAATGCCATTCCACAGAAAAGTCAGTAAGTGGGGCAGCCACTTAGAAAGGGATAGCTCAACTCCAGCCGAAATTAACACTGCAGTCAGGCTGAGAGCCATGTGGCCAGACAGCAGCCACATGGCAGCAGAAAAGGGACAGCGCAGGGAAGGGCCTAATTTGAGCACTGCGAGGAATATTGCAGATACTGTCAGACATATACTCAGTGGGGTGGGGTGGCATAAGAAAGAGGAGTTTTTCAAAACAAAACAAAAACCCCTGCCAGGCAGTCAGGCAGGCAGTCAGTGAATGCTGAGCAGATGAAGCCCAACGGAACGTGGCCTATGGGCCAGCTTCAGCCCAGAGTCTGCGGCCATCGAGCCTCAATCCCGAGACAGACATCAAACCCAACAAGCAGCAGTGTGATGTGAAGGCTCTCAGCAGCAGACAGTGGCTGGCGTGGCCCTTGGGCGGGCCCCCAGGAGAGGCCAGCCTCCAAGTGAGCCTAAAAATGACAAGGCTGTGGAAAGCTGATAGGAATTCAGCCCAGGTGGAGAATCCAGCTTCAGCCAAGATACAAACAGAGGTGGGACCAGAAGAGGCCAGGGAAGGACAGGCTCTGGCAAGGGGTGATGCTGGCAACATCCCTAGAGCCTGAGACTGGATTCCTCCAGAAGCCGGCCCTGAAAGGAAGACTTGAGCGCAGGTAACACATGTGGGAGGTGCCCTAGGAAACACCAGCCGTGAGGTGTAGCCAGAATTCAGGGAGTGCCTTAAGATTCGCCCTCCTGAAGTACTGAGGAGCTGGAATATTCATACCAAACTCCCATCAGTCCTTTGTTTATTGAAGGCCACTCTTAAGGATGAGGGCGGCACCAGTAGTGTGCTACTGTGTGCCCTGGCAGAGTGGGATCTACACATCTGTGCCAGGGCCCTCGGGCATAGAGACAAGACAGTGGCACGTAGAGGGAGGGCCTGCTTGTGCTGAGAGGGCAAGATCCAAAGGGAACAAGCAGGGTAGAGGCAGCAGCATGTGCTGCAGTGTCAGGCCTGGCTGTGGCCAGCCCTGGGAGCATCAGTGCTAAGGACTGCACTGGCGGATGGCCATGGGAGAGGGTCGTGTCGAAGCACAGTTACAACTCAGAGAGCTACTCAGGCACAGGGCACCATATGCATGACTCCAGGGACAGAGGGACAGTCAGCTAGCTGAGAGCTGCATGGAGGGCTTCTGCAGCCTTCCACAGGGGTAAAGATGGAGGCCAGAGCCAGCCTCTGGGAAGGGAACACACACAGCGATGCTCTGGGGGCCATCAGTGCTGAGTTCCGCTCTGCTACGGAGTGCCAGCTGAGCTACGAAGCAAAGTAGATTAGGGCTGGTCCTGTGAATCAGCTCGATGGCAGATGGCCATGCTGGGGACTGATTTGAGCAGTGCCTGCCTCCACACCAAATGGGCACAGTCTAGAGCCCAAAGGCTGAGCCTCGGGCATGTGGCTTTCTGCAGTCTGTGACCTTCCGGCTGAAACAGTCACAGAACTCCACGGGCGCTGCAAGTGGATGTTTTGTGGAGGAGGTGACCCATCCCTTTCATTGATTCTCAGAGGGCTCTGGGAACTCACAAAAGACAAGAACTGCGTTCCCAAGAGCTGGTGAAGCAGCCACTTGGACCCTCTCACAGCCTCAGCCTGAGGTGGAATGGCAAGGGAGTGGCCAGAGACTTCCCTGAACAAGTGGGAGTGGAATTGCCCCCGCACCTTACAGAAACTGTCAGCACCTGAACAATGCGATCTGCTGTTGCTGCAGGCCCCTGTTTTAAGAGAGCTTTGTCTTCGCCTGCCCGAAGAACTAGCTTATCTGCTGTGCCGGGCTGCAGAGAGAGCTACTGGGTAGCAAAAGATTACTCCGCATCTTTCTTCGAGAACAGAGAGCCTTCTGTTAGGGAAAATGCATGAGAGAATAAAGCTCCAATTTAAAAAGGCTTTGAGAAGTGTTGCAAGGCAAGAAGTTAGCTCCGCTGCTGGGCACCTGGCTGCTCAAGAAAGACAGTCAGGTTCTGCCGCATTTTCTGGCAGGTGCTCAAGCCTCTCTGGGTCTGTGCGGTGATCATAAGGCTGTCGTATGGAAAAGCTATGCTGCTTTTCCAACAAGGACACATAGCCCTGGGCATCGCCTTTCCTTCCTTTAGCTCACCTTAGCAGCAGCTTCTACCGTCAGTGAAGACTGAACAGTGCTTATTAAATGGTGCTTGGGAAACCACGTGTGCACCTAAACCTGCTGGACAGGCCCCAGGCACTCATCAGAGCAGGACTCGGGATGTCTCCTGGACTGTGGAGACAGATGCTCACCCTGGCCCACCCCAGCAGGTCACTTGGTCCAGCTGCCCTGGAAAGTCATCACACCCTCGTAGTAAAGAGGACCCGCAATCCTGGGCAAGCAGAGCCATGCTTGAGGCTGAACACTTTCCGCCTGGTTATGAGGAGAGGATGGACAGTACTTGCTTGCCTCCTGGATCTGCCACTGTAAATCACTGAGATTGTTTTCACTGCAGTGCAGAATATTTGGAGCAACAGAACAATCCCAGTGTCTCTGCCAGCTCTGACACGCTGGCTGCTTGACCTTCTGAAAGCTCCATGCTGTCACGACTGATCATCCCTGCCTGGCCTCCTGCAAAGCTGCTGTGGCCCACAGCTCACCCGGGCTGAAGGGGAGCGCAGGAGCCCCGGCTGCGCCCGATGCCCATCACCATCCACAGACCTGCGGCGACGGTGCTAGGAAGGGGTCACGCCCATATGCGAGGATTTCCATTCTTAAGCTAAAGCACAGAAGACAATTCTTCAAAAGTTGAAGATCACCTCAGTGTGTACCAAGAGAGCCAGTAAGTCCATTGGTGGATATCAGATAAATCTGCTAATAAACCAGGTTTGAAATCAATCTATAATTTAGCTGAACAAGTGCTAACTGCCATAGTAGGTTTAATCATTATCCCCTTTTTAAATGTCCTTATTCTTACTCATACATTATTTAATTTATTCTCACAATGGGCCACTGGTTAAAGTCAGGAAGCATGAGAAACACTGATGTTAAAATAAAACAAATGAAGACTGTAAAAAGCTGTAATAATTATGCAAAATTACACCGGGATGACTTTTGCCAGATAAGTAAGTTGAACCCTTCTGATCAGAAATCACATACAGTACAGCTAGATGTCTTGTGTACTTCAAAATGTTTAAAATGTTTTTTAAAAAAAAGAAAGAAAATATAGCGATAATTACACTCTCTCTGGCATTTCATTTGTTGGTAATAAAGACAGCCCACACATGCAATATGTTATTCGTGGCAAATTGCTCAGAAATAACAGCATGAGGCCGTTCCTTCTATCTTGTCATTTAAAACATAATTCGAACATTGTAAAAATAAACATTTGTGGTTTTGTAGCGCACAACACAGAAATCCCAAACACCAGGTCATGAAAGCAGCTTCTGCCTGCTTGGTGCTGAGCCACACAGTTCAATTTCAATCTGCATTTTAATTTATATTTAGCCCCCCAACAAACATGTCACAATTTATTTGCTAGCAAAACATGTTTTTTCTTGCATAACTAATTAAAAAGAAATTAAATGAACTAATGCCTGAAACACACTTACTGTGGCTCCCAATATACAGAAAGTACAATATAAATGTTAGCTATTATTTTTATTATTATAAAATTATTATCAGCGGGTAAATGGGAAAAAGTTTAATTTGTTCTTATTTATAATTAATATTTTTAAATTCTATTTGTGGGAAGACCTTTATAATACAACTTGAACAATACTAGTCTAATTTTTAATTAAAATGTTATTTTTATTAAATCCCACTCAAAAATGATTAAGCGATTTGGGGGAACTGGTAGTTTTTGTACTTCTGACATCTAAGCTCAAGCCATGCACATGCCAGACAAGAGCCCTCCCACCCCGGCGCCCCTCAGCCTTATGGAAGTTCTTATGGGGTCTAGGACAGTGGTGGCGAACCTATGGCACCCGTGCCTCCTGTCATGCCAGGTAGCAACTCAACAGGGGTATTTCTTTACCTAAAGCCACAATAACTTTAGGGACCTGCTGCCCTGCTCTACAGCTGTCGATGGGTCTCAAAAACAGGTCCTTCTCGGTCCTCTTCCCTCTAGGGCAAGTGATAGCTTGCTGTTCTTAGGAGATCCTGGGTGCTGCATCATCCTTCTGTTGGCTCCTTTTTATCCTTCTTACAACTTTATAAACAATCCCATAGAGAGGCCTTTCCAGCCCTCATCTCCATCTGGGAAGTTTACATTTGTAATCCCATGGATAAGTTACTGGAACCCCATCAAGTTATTTCCAATCTACCAATTCCAGTGCAACCCACAGTGAGAACAGACGCTAAGGCATATTGTAGTTTTGGGCAGCAAAGCCTTGACCCAGGGTCAAACCTGGGTTTTACAATCCATAAATGGGCATTTGAGATGAACACACACTTCTCGGAGGACAAAATTAAAGAAGCGAATAAATATATGAAAAAAATGCTCCACATCACTAGCCATCCATGA
>NDGM010250123.1:0-14741 GCA_002564305.1 Octomys mimax | reverse complement strand
TTATGGGCGTTGGAAAAGGGAGGGGCCTGGAATGTAGCTCAGCAGCCCAGTGCCTGCTGGGTAAACACAAGATCCTGAGTTCCACTCCTGGTACCAAAAAGAAGAAAAACAACAGGAAAGGGGGCATTTCCTGTCTGGCCGTGGTGCCTGCCGTCTCCCCCTCCTGCCGCCCATGCCCCGGGCCTGGTACTCCCCAGCCTACGCTGACTGCGTTCGTTCCCTGCAGATGGCGTGCACAGCGTGACTGCCCAGTGCTCGCTGCGTGTCACCATCATCACGGATGAGATGCTCACGCACAGCATCACACTGCGCCTGCAGGACATGTCCCCCGAGCGCTTCCTGTCGCCCCTGCTCGGGCTCTTCATCCAGGCGGTGGCGGCCACACTGGCCACACCACCTGACCACGTGGTGGTCTTCAACGTGCAGCGGGACACTGACGCGCCTGGCGGCCACATCCTCAACGTGAGCTTGTCGGTGGGCAGGCCTCCAGGCCCAGGCGGAGGACCACCCTTCCTGCCCTCGGAGGACCTGCAGGAGCGCCTGTACCTCAACCGCAGCCTGCTGACAGCCATCTCGGCGCAGCGCGTGCTGCCCTTCGACGACAACATCTGCCTGCGTGAGCCCTGCGAGAACTACATGCGCTGTGTTTCGGTGCTGCGCTTTGACTCCTCCGCGCCCTTCATCGCGTCCTCCTCCGTGCTTTTCCGGCCCATCCACCCTGTTGGGGGTTTGCGCTGCCGCTGCCCACCTGGCTTCACTGGCGACTACTGCGAGACCGAGGTGGACCTGTGCTACTCTAGGCCCTGTGGGCCCCATGGGCGCTGCCGCAGCAGAGAAGGCGGCTACACCTGCCTTTGCCGGGATGGCTACACGGGTAAGCCGCGCCCATGAGCCATGGGGGCTGCCCGGCCCGGCCGGGGTTGGGTATGGTGGCTTGGGCGCACGCATGGATTCCGTGCACACCTGGATCACCCCACTGTGGCACATGGAACCACCCGCCAGCCACACCCCCTTCTAATTGTGAGATTGAGGCCAGCGCTGGCTGGGTGTAGGCTTGTTTTCCAGCTTTGCCAACAGGATGGTAGCTTTTGCTTAACCTCGCTGGGCTTCAGTATTTTCAAATAGAGGAAGCCAATTAGATCAAAAGTTGGATTGTGAAGATTAACTTAAGACAAAAAGAGCTGGCCTGTGTCAAGTGCCAGCTTTAGTTCAGCCCTGCTCTGCTGGGGCAGGGTGGAGGCTGCACCAGCACCTTGGTTTCCCCATTGCTGTAGCGGGCATTTTTCTCCCAGGTAGTGAGGGAGAGGTGCAGAGGAACTGGGGACAGTGGAAAGGTGGAGGACAGAGTGGGGACAAGGACCCTGCTCCTGTGTAGCCCCTGGCAGAGTGGCTCTGTTGCCACCTCCCTGTGGGCCATGACCTGTCGTCTCTGCGCCTCCTGTCCCTGCCTCGCCCAGGGGTGCTCACAGCCTCTGTCTGTGCCACTAACTCTTCCCAGCAGGCTCCTGCTCTTGGCACCCGCCGTGACCTGCTCCCCTTCCTCCCCTGGCCTCCTCCCCACCTCCAGAGCCAGGAGTCTCACTGCCTGTCCTGCTGTATCTTCCTGCCCAGAACTTGCCAGACTTGACTCTTCCAGGCTGCTGGGGGCGGGGGAGGGGAGACTGGGGGAGGGGAGGGGAGTCTTTGTCCAGGAGGATGGGGAGAGGGGACTTCCAGGAGGCGAACAGCAGTTTCCATGGAAACGAGAGCCAGTCACTAGGCACAGGAGCTGAGAACCTATCTCTAGAATCTGGGGATGGAGAGAGAAGGAGGGGAAGGGGTGGATTTTTCCATCTGATGTGGGAATTTTCGGCTCCTCCGTTGAGTCTGGATCTGTCCCACGGCTGAGGTGTCTGCTCCCTGTGTTGCCCAGGTGCACAGGGTTCCTGGCCTGGACTTGGGTTCTGGCTGGTAGTTCTGAGCCCCACGCCTGGGGAAGGTGCCAGCTTTCCTCCCTGCCCCATACCTCGGGCAAATCCAAGTGGAAGTCTGGTCCCATCCCCGGGGAAGGAAACTGATCTCCATGCCTGGCAGGGACAATAGCACCAGTGTGAAGGCAGGAGGAGCAGGGTGGGAGCTGGAGTGGGTCTCATGCTGTCCCACAGGTCCCTCCCTGCCTCGTCCTTTGGCCTCTGCTCAGAGCATCCCACAGCGTGCTTGGTGGTGTGGCCCTAAAGATTGCTGTGATCTGGCCCTGGGACGAGGACCCCAGAAGGCTTGTGGCCCTGGAGCCCAGGCAGAGAGAGAGGGCTGGGGCTTCAAGACCTTCACAGGGAGCTAGCTGTGTGTGGATCTGTGGTGACAGTGGCATTGTGAGCCAGCCAGAGCACTGGAAGGGGCAGGATGTCACAGATCTGAGAAGACAGGTACCCAAGAAAAGAAGTAGGGTGTCCAGGAGAGTTGGAGAGTGTTGTGGGGCCACAGGGGCCATGGCAGTGTCGCCCCAGTTCCCCTGCCCCTCTTCACCCTGCCTTTGTTCTTGCCCAGGTGAGCACTGTGAGGTGAGTGCCCGTTCTGGCCGTTGCACCCCGGGTGTGTGCAGGAACGGGGGCACCTGTGTCAACCTGCTGGTGGGTGGTTTCAAGTGCGACTGCCCATCTGGGGACTTCGAAAAGCCCTACTGCCAGGTGACCACACGCAGCTTCCCTGCCCGGTCCTTCATCACCTTCCGCGGCCTGCGCCAGCGCTTCCACTTCACCCTGGCCCTCTCGTGAGTGGCTGGGCCTGGGGCTGTGGGGTGCCATGGGAGTCTGGATACCCCCTGTCCCATGGACAGAGTAAGGGGCTGGGCAGCAGAAGAGCTCAGAGCCAGTTGGCAGTAGAGGCGGGCCAGTTCTGGAGCTGCCTGTGCCTTTGCCAGTGTATCTTCGCCACCTGCCCCTGTCTGCCTGTCACTGCAGGCCAGATGGAGAGAGGATGCCAGGGTCCTGGCCAGGGCTCCTCTTCCAATTCACACCTGATGGCCTGATGTAATCTGGGCTGCAGTGTCAGCCCTCTGAGGGCCTGGGACAGGATGGGTGCTGGCTAGGTGACAGGGGGCTGACATCTAGGTGGGTTCTGTTTTCCTTCACCCTCCCCATGCCCATGCAGTTTTGCCACCAAGGAGCGCAATGGGCTGCTGTTGTACAATGGGCGCTTCAATGAAAAGCACGACTTCGTGGCCCTCGAGGTGATTCAGGAACAGGTCCAGCTCACCTTCTCGGCAGGTGATCCCCCACCCCATGTCTGCCCACTTCCCAGTGACCCCAGGCCACACACAGTTAACCCTGCATGCTCCCCACCCCTGCCTTCCCCAGCTCTCTGCTCGTGTCCCAGTTCACTCGGTCCTTTCTCTAGGAGAGTCGACTACCACTGTGTCCCCATTTGTGCCTGGAGGTGTCAGTGACGGCCAGTGGCACACGGTACAGCTGAAATACTACAATAAGGTGAGTGTGGAGGAGAGGGTGGCTGAGAGGCTCTGGCCTGGGCTCCCACACTCCCTGGGATCTGTGTGGTGCGGCCCACACTGGGGAGGCATGGTCATGGCACTTGTGACTGATGGGGAGGATGGAGGGAAAGTGACACACACCCCTGGGCAGTGCTGGCCGCGTGCGGAGGGCCGCAGTGTGGGCTGGCATGCTAGTGTCTCCTGGCTCCTTGCCCACGGCTTCCTTTCTCTGCCTGTTCCTGTCCACAGCCACTTTTGGGCCAGACAGGACTCCCACAGGGCCCATCTGAGCAGAAGGTGGCTGTGGTGACTGTGGATGGCTGTGACACAGGGGTGGCTCTGCGCTTCGGAGCTGTGCTGGGCAACTATTCATGTGCTGCCCAGGGTACCCAGGGTGGCAGCAAGAAGTGAGCAGGGGAAGGGACGCAAGGGTGGGCAAATTGGCCCTCCAGGGAGGGCAGGTCAAGAGGGCAGACCAAGCCAGATGGGGCCTCTCACTCTGCTTCCCTCAGCCCTGCTTGGCCCCTGAGGTAGTGGTTAGGGAATGAGCCCCAGGCTGTGGGCTGTGGTTGCTGGGTTGGAGTGGGGAGTGGGTCCTGGTTGGGGTACCCCCTTTCCCAGTGCTGCTGTGCTGGGCTCTCGGCCTCCTGCCCAGGCCCTCTCTCTGGCCTAGCAGCAGGACGTGTGGAGAGAGAGCTGGAAGCTCTAGCCTGCTCTCAGGTCGCCTCACTTTGCTCCCCAGATCTCTGGATCTGACAGGGCCCCTGCTGCTGGGTGGGGTGCCTGACCTGCCCGAGAGCTTCCCTGTTCGAATGCGGCACTTTGTGGGCTGCATGAGGAACCTGCAGGTGGACAGCAGGCACGTGGACATGGCTGACTTCATCGCTAACAATGGCACTGTGCCTGGTACGGGGCCTGGGGCGGGGAGCTGGGAGCCCACTGAGGGAGGAGGACGAGCCATGCTGAGTGGGGACCCTGGCCTGGGCAGGTTGCCAGGGCCTTTCCAGCCGTCATTGTGGATTCTTATGGCAGTGCCTGCTCTGTTCCAGGCTGCCCCACCAAGAAGAACGTGTGTGACAGCAGCACCTGCCACAATGGGGGCACTTGCGTGAACCAGTGGGATGCCTTCAGCTGCGAGTGCCCCCTGGGCTTTGGGGGCAAGAGTTGTGCTGAGGGTAGGAGGCCGGGGCCTGGGTGCTGCGTGAGGTTTGGGATCCTGGCAGGGCTGGGGCAGGCAGCGGGCAGGGCACAGCGAGCATGCGTGGCTGTGGGTGGAAGAGCAAGTCTGGGCAGAGAGTAGCACCTGAGACAAAGAGCTCAGTCAGAGGCAGGCCCAGGCACAGTGAGGAGCAGCTGGGGAGGGTGGGGCCATGCGGGGCGTGGGTGAGAGGAGCAGTGGTGCCCTGCTGCCCACAGAGCGTCAATGGTAAGCATCGCGCCCTCTGGGTGCTGCCCTGCTCTGCTCTCAGAGTCCGCCTCCATCTGCCTCTCCAGAAATGGCCAATCCCCAGCACTTCCTGGGCAGCAGCCTGGTGGCCTGGCATGGCCTCTCCCTGCCCATCTCTCAGCCCTGGCACCTCAGCCTCATGTTCCGCACGCGCCAGGCCAGCGGGGTCCTGCTGCAGGCTGTCACCAGAGGGCGCAGCACCATCACCCTCCAGGTGATGTGGGCACATGGGAGACCTGGCCAGAGCTGCCGTGGCCTGGGGCTGGCCAGAGGTGGCTGGGTGGGGCCTGAGGGAGGGAGAAGCCAGATCAGAGTGGCAGTCAATGCTGCCACCTACTGGGCTGAGAGAAGCGGACACTTGCTTCCCTGGGTGACAGGATGGATTTAGTGGGCCAGGAAGGGGGGCCGTGGGTGGCACGAAGACCCACTTAAGGTCTTGTCCTGACCTTGCTTTCTTTCCTCCTGCACCAGCTCCGGGAGGGCCACGTGGTGCTCAGTGTGGAGGGCACAGGGCTGCAGGCCTCAACTCTCCGTCTGGAGCCAGGCCGGGCCAACGATGGGGACTGGCATCATGCACAGCTGGCACTGGGTGCCAGTGGGGGCCCTGGCCATGCTGTCCTGTCCTTTGACTATGGGCAGCAGAGGGCGGAGGGCAACCTGGGCCCCCGGCTACATGGGCTGCACCTGAGCAACATTACAGTTGGGGGAGTCCCCGGGCCGGCTGGTGGCGTGGCCCGCGGCTTCCGGGGCTGCTTGCAGGTGAGCCTCCTTCCCACCCATTCCCACCTGCCTGGAGCCCAGCTCTGCCGAGGCTGACCCTGCCCTTTGCCCCCAGGGTGTGCGGGTAAGCGAGACAGCTGAGGGTGCTAGCAGTCTGGATCCCAGCCGAGGGGAGAGCACCAACGTGGAGACAGGCTGTAGCTTGCCGGACCCGTGTGACTCTAACCCGTGTCCTGCCAACAGCTACTGCAGCAATGATTGGGACAGCTATTCTTGCAGCTGTGATCCGGGTATGTTGGGGTTCCCAGGAGATGGGGTTGGCACACACCTGGGGTCCTACCATGGTTCTGCTGTGTGACCTGAGGCCAGTTACATCATGTCTCTGAGCCTTCTCATGTGCTTCAAAACCACGACTAGCTGGTGTGATGCTCAGAGTGGAAGGAGGATGAAGGTGAGTGATGGAGACAGTGCCTGGGGAGGGCAGAGACTGAGCCTCGCCGGTCTTTCTTAACTCAGGTTACTATGGTGACAACTGCACTAATGTATGTGACCTGAACCCATGTGAACACCAGTCTGTGTGCACCCGCAAGGCCAGTGCTCCCTATGGCTACATCTGCGAGTGTCCCCCAAATTACCTTGGGCCATACTGTGAGACCAGGTAAGCAGGCCAGGCCACACAGCAACAGGTCCTAATGGCTGCTGACTGTGTTCCTGAAAGCACCCAAGAGCCTGGCCAAGCTGCAGCCATGTGTAGAAGGGGCCACATGTGGCCATCCCAGGTGGAAGCAGCTGATGGGGCTCATGCCTGCCTGGGGCCCTCTCTACAGGATTGACCAGCCTTGTCCCCGCGGCTGGTGGGGACACCCCACCTGTGGCCCATGCAGCTGTGATGCCAGCAAAGGCTTTGACCCAGACTGCAACAAGACGAGCGGCGAGTGCCACTGCAAGGTAACCACCCCACCTAGGCCTGTACTGTGGCCACCCCAATCTTCTGGGACCTAGAGGGGTGGTGGTGAAGATGGGCCCTCCTGTACAGGACTGAGGCCCATGTGCCTTCACTCAAACAGGCAGGGCAGGTGGCTCTTTTTCCTCATGTGTCTGGGACTAGGGGGCCTCAGGAAGACCCAGAACCAGTGAATCCTGGGCCGGCTGTCTTGGTTGTCTGCAGCCTGTCCTGGCTGCTTGGCATCTCACTGGCAGGGTCAGCCCCAAACCATTGCCCATTGCTAAAGGAAAGAGAGTCTGACCCAGTGATTCCCTCCCTCCCAGGAGAACCACTACCGGCCCACTGGCAGCTCCACTTGCCTCCTATGTGACTGCTACCCCACAGGCTCTTTGTCCCGAGTCTGTGATCCCGAAGATGGTCAGTGTCCCTGCAAGCCTGGTGTCATCGGACGCCAGTGTGACCGCTGTGACAACCCATTTGCTGAGGTCACCACCAATGGCTGCGAAGGTGGGGCTTTTGGGAACAGTGGGCAGCCCTCAATGCTGTGAAGTTTGTCCCCCAGGGAGGTGGGTGTGGGCCCGCAGGGTGTGCTGAGGAAGGGTCAGGGAACCTGGGCAGAGCTGCAAGAGGGTGAGCTGCTCTGAGCAAGCGTGCATTCTCCCTCGCAGTGAACTATGATAGCTGCCCACGTGCCATTGAGGCTGGGATCTGGTGGCCCCGTACGCGCTTTGGTTTGCCTGCTGCTGCCCCCTGCCCCAAAGGCTCCTTTGGTAAGTACTGGAGGCCCTCAATGTGACATTGAGGACTTGGCCTCTGCTGTCGGGAGTGAGGGCAGGAAGCTTCAGACCCTGGAACCCTGTGTTATGTCCGTCTTCTTTGGCTCTGTTACCTGCTCCCCAGGTCTGCCTGGGACAGAAATGTGGAGATGATGGGCAGGCAGTCTGGGGGAGGAGGGATGTTAGGTGCTGCCTCGGGACCCAAGCCCTGGACTGGGGCTGACTTTAGTCCTTGGGTTGGCAGTGAGCAGAGCTCATAGGCAGGGGGTGGCTGCAGAGCGGCCGTGATAGCTGGGGCTCAACAGGGTTGTATGCCTTGTGCTCTTGCATCCTCGCTTGGGAGATTTTTGCAGAGGTTCTGGGCCCGGTGTTCTATACACCCAAATTCCTGTGTTCACCTGGGCTGCAGAGGGATGGGGCCTTGTTCGCCTCTGGCTTATCTGCTCCCTGAAATGCCGGCTCCCAGCAGAACCTCAGGCAACTCACAGGGGCTTCCTCTGTGTCGCTCTGAGGCTGGGCGTCTTGCTTCGTCCCCCAGGGACCGCCGTGCGCCACTGTGATGAGCACAGGGGGTGGCTGCCCCCAAACCTCTTCAACTGCACATCAGTCACGTTCTCGGAGCTGAAGGGCTTTGTAAGTGGACTGCTGCATCTCTACCTCCTCCTTCTTTCTCTTACTGTCTCCATCTTTGAGCACAGGGACTCTGCAGTTCTGGTCCCTGTGTTGGTAGGCCCCCACTGGGACATACTCCGTGCCCCTTGTGAGGCCCTTTTCTTCCCCAAGGCACCCTTTTGCACTGACTCTCTGCTCCTCTGCCTGTCCCCACACAGGCTGAGCGGCTACAGCAGAATGAGTCAGGCCTGGACTCGGGCCGCTCTCAGCGGCTGGCCTTGCTCTTGCGTAATGCCACGCAGCACACAGCTGGCTACTTTGGCAGCGACGTCAAAGTGGCCTACCAGCTGGCCACGCGACTGCTGGCCCATGAGAGTGCCCAGCGGGGCTTTGGGCTGTCAGCCACACAGGACGTGCACTTCACAGAGGTGGGCTTGGAGTATACAGGGCTAGCTGATTGGTTGGGAGTCGGGGTGAGCTTGGGGCACCTTTGGCAGCCTACCCCAGTGTGAGGCTTCGGTGACAGTCCCTGAGCTGCATGTAGCACATGGGTAAATCAGAGCCCTGTTGGAGCCAATGCCACAGAGAGTGCTGCTTGTACTGAGCTGTGTGCTGACCAGGGGCAGCAGCGCCCATGGTGGCAAGGCCTGGGCACACTCACAGTGGGGCCCAGAGGCAGGGAACTTTTCTTAGAGAGTGAGGAGGAAAGATCCAAGTGGATGGTGCCATCCCCAAGAGTGGTGGCCAGGGCGTGTGCTAAGGGACATGCATGGTCATGGGGAGCAGGGCTGGCCAGGCACAGGAGGGGCTTGGCCATGGGGACAGATGAGGGCTGTCGGCATATGCCCCTGTGACCATGCCCACCCCTAGAATCTGTTGCGAGTGGGCAGTGCCCTCCTGGATGCAGCCAACAAGCGGCACTGGGAGCTGATCCAGCAGACGGAGGGTGGCACCGCCTGGCTGCTCCAGCACTATGAGGCCTACGCCAGTGCCCTGGCCCAGAACATGCGGCACACTTATCTAAGCCCCTTCACCATTGTCACGCCCAACATCGGTGAGGCCGGTGGCCACGGTGGGCAGTGGTTTGTGGGAAGCATTCCCTCATGGGCAGCCACATTACAGCACTGCCTGCTTCCCTGGAGCCTGACTTGTAACCATCCTCCTGCCAGTTATCTCTGTGGTGCGCTTGGACAAAGGAAACTTTGCTGGGGCCAAGCTGCCCCGCTACGAGGCCCTGCGTGGGGAACGGCCCCCAGACCTTGAGACAATGGTCATCCTGCCTGAGTCTGTTTTCAGAGGTCAGTGGGGGCCATGAGGGGGATTCTAGAATTGGCCCTGGAAACCCATGGAGCTAAGGTAGCCATGTTCTGCCTCCAGAGATACCCCCAGTGGTCAGGCCCGCGGGCCCTGGTGAGGCCCAGGAGTCTGAGGAGCTGGCCCGGCGGCAGCGGCGACACCCAGAGCTAAACCAGGGAGAGGCTGTGGCCAGTGTCATCATCTACCGCACCCTGGCCGGGCTACTGCCGCACAACTATGACCCTGATAAGCGCAGCCTGAGGTGAGCGGCTGGGGCAACAGGACCACATCCATGGGGTGAGGTGTCTCTCGGTCACATGGCTGCATCTCCCTGCCCCACGTCAGAGTCCCCAAGCGCCCGGTCATCAACACACCAGTGGTGAGCATCAGTGTGCACGACGACGAGGAGCTGCTGCCGCGCGCCTTGGACAAGCCAGTCACTGTGCAGTTCCGGCTGCTGGAAACGGAGGAGCGAACCAAGCCCATCTGCGTCTTCTGGAACCACTCGATCCTGTGAGCGTGCGCTGACGTCACCCCCCGGGCCCCGAGAGCCCATCCTCCCTGTCTTCCTGACCCTGCCTTCCTCACACAGGGTTAGTGGCACAGGTGGCTGGTCAGCCCGAGGCTGTGAGGTGGTCTTCCGCAACGAGAGCCACGTCAGCTGCCAGTGCAACCACATGACGAGCTTTGCTGTGCTCATGGACGTGTCCCGGCGGGAGGTCTGAGCCATGGGTGCAGCCTGGGGACTGGTGGGCACTTGGGCCTGCCCTTTCTCATGCCTGGTCCCTTATCCCCTGCCCTGCAGAACGGGGAGATCCTGCCGCTGAAGACACTGACATATGTGGCCCTCGGGGTCACCTTGGCTGCCCTGGTCCTCACCTTTCTCTTCCTTGCTCTCCTTCGTGCCCTGCGATCCAATCAGCATGGTATCCGCCGCAACCTGACAGCTGCCCTGGGCCTGGCCCAGCTGGTCTTCCTCCTGGGAATCAACCAGGCTGACCTCCCTGTAAGACACCCCTGCTCCCCACAGAACTCCCACCATCCACCCCTAAGCCCCCTGGTGATCCCTTCCCTGTCCTCACTTCCGTCTCTGCCCCTGCAATACTGACGAAGAGATAGCCCAGCCCAGGGCCTGGCCTGCTTCTCATTCTCCACCAGATGCCCCAGCATCCTAGAGATTTTTGCTTCCCGCCCAAGCTTCCCCTGACAGACCCCCACTGCAGGCCTCCCTCGTGTCTGCTCTGAGAGCTCCTCTGTGCTGCTGGCTGTGCCTGGGTCACTGACCCGGCTGCCCGGCCCTCAGTTTGCTTGCACAGTCATCGCCATCCTGCTGCACTTCCTGTACCTCTGCACCTTCTCCTGGGCTCTGCTGGAGGCCTTACACCTGTACCGGGCACTCACGGAGGTGCGCGACGTCAATGCTGGCCCCATGCGCTTCTACTACATGCTGGGCTGGGGCGTGCCTGCCTTCATCACAGGTACTCCATGCCTTCATGCTCCGGAAGTTTCCTGTCCCTGCCCCGCACTCCCAGCCTGGATCTTGAGACTCCCTTCCCCCTGTTCTTGACACCTGCTCTGATTGAACTGAGTCCCTGAGGCCGCCTTGCAGGGGCTAGCCTCCCTTCTGGAGAGCGGTGTGGAAAGCTTCTGCCCACACACTGCACTCTAGGCCCCACGTACTGCCTGGCTGCAGCCTGGCTTCCTACCACCCTGACCACCTCCTCTGTTGCCTTCCTCCTGCCCCAGGACTAGCTGTGGGTTTGGACCCTGAGGGTTATGGTAACCCCGACTTTTGCTGGTTGTCCATCTACGATACACTCATCTGGAGCTTTGCCGGCCCAGTGGCTTTTGCTGTCTCAGTAAGTGCTCGAAAGCAGGCCGGGTGAACAGGCTGTGTGTGCTTTGGATCTGCTTGGTCCCCTGGGGAGAGACGAAAGCTGTGTGCTCCGCCAGCCCCTTATGCCTGTCTCCCCTGCCCAGATGAGTGTCTTCCTGTATATTTTGGCGGCCCGGGCCTCCTGTGCTGCCCAGAGGCAGGGCTTTGAGAAGAAAGGCCCTGTGTGAGTATGGGGGGGCACCTGGGCACAGGGAGGGCCACACTGCCTGACAGGTGCGGCTCACAGGTGTCCTGCTCCTCAGCTCGGGCCTGCAGCCCTCCTTTCTTGTGCTCCTGCTGCTGAGCGCCGCGTGGCTGCTGGCACTGCTGTCTGTCAATAGCGACACCCTGCTCTTCCACTACCTCTTTGCTGCCTGCAATTGTGTCCAGGTACCCGGTCCAGCCCAGGCCAAGGGGAGGGCAGCGTGGCCAAGGAAGCGTGAGTATACACAAGCTCTTGCTGCCTCTGCTTGCCAGGGTCCCTTCATCTTCCTGGCCTACGTGGTGCTCAGCAAGGAGGTCCGGAAGGCTCTCAAGTTTGCCTGTAGCCGCAAGCCCAGCCCTGATCCTGCTCTGACCACCAAGTCCACCCTGACCTCGGTGAGGGGGTTCAGGGCTCGATAGGCGGGGGAGGGAGAAGCAGGCCTGGGAAGCCTATTGTCTGCACTTTTGCCCCATTTTCTCTTCTCCATCCCTGAATCCCTTCCTGGAGATAGAATGAAGTGGAGGGACAGGTGGTGGGGGGATGCAGGATTTTGACTTGGAGATCAGGGAGAGACAGGTGGTCAGGTAACAAATACCCAGCACCTAGGGATCCTCCTGGATCTTACTAAATTTCCTGTCTCCCAGGAGACAATTCCTGGTGCCATCTTTTACCATCAAGCTCTTATGTAGCAAGCCCAGGGTTTGGGGTGTCCAGAGCTGCAAAGCTGTGGCAGAGCCATGACCCTGGTCAGGCCCGCAGGGGAGGGCCGCAGAGATGTGCGCCTCCACCTTTAAGACCTGGCCACATAGAAGGCAGGACATAGGGCAGGGTCCCTGCAGCCTTCTGCTGTCTGCCCTGGGGCTACCCCTCCCATCCTCTACTTACTGACCTGTCTGTCCCCTGCCTAGTCCTACAACTGCCCTAGCCCCTATGTAGATGGGCGGCTGTACCAGCCCTACGGAGACTCGGCCGGCTCTCTGCACAGTGCCAGCCGCTCAGGCAAGAGCCAGCCCAGCTACATCCCATTCTTGCTGAGGTGAGCCCTGGGTGTGGGAGGGGAGGACATGCATGTTGGATCTAGGCCACCAGGGCTCTAGGAGCCAAATAGCATGTACTGTGGCCAACACAGGCAGCAGCTTGAATAGGAAGCAGCTGGGGGGTGAGGCAGGAACTAGGACTCCCAGGGGAAAGAGAAGGGCGTTGCACTGAGGGGCAGAGCTGACCTTTGCAGCTTGATCTTGTCATTGTAGGGAGGAGTCCACCCTGAACCCTGGCCAAGGGCCCCCGGGCCTGGGAGACACTGGTGGCCTGTTCCTGGATGGACAAGACCAGCAGCACGGTGAGGATGGGGGGCACTGGCCACCCAGTAGGGAAGGGGCTGGCTTTCACCAAGGGTGTGCCAAGCAAGGCAGGTGGGCCGGCTGTGATCCCTCCCTGACCTCCCAGATCCTGACACGGACTCTGACAGTGACCTGTCCCTGGAAGACGACCAGAGTGGCTCCTATGCCTCTACCCACTCATCAGACAGCGAGGAGGAGGAAGAAGAGGAGGAGGAGGCTGCCTTCCCTGGCGAGCAGGGCTGGGACAGCCTGCTGGGGCCTGGAGCGGAGAGACTGGCCCGGCACAGCACCCCCAAGGGTGGGCCAGCGGCAGCCTGTGGCCTTGGGGGGCGGTGGGAGCCCTGGAGGCCTGGGCTTCCTGGGAGGCAGGACTGGGCGGAAGCTGTCTTGGCCCCCTGCAGCCTCTGGGTCTTACCTTGTTCCTTTCCTTGCCAGATGGAGCTCCAGGGCCTGGGAAGGTCCCCTGGCCAGGAGACTTTGGGACCTCAGCCAAGGAGAATGGTGGGAGCGGGCCCCCTGAGGAGCGGCTGAGGGAGAATGGAGATGCCGTGTCTCGGGATGGGCCCCCGGGCCCCCTTCCCGGCCCCTCTGCCCCCCCTCACAAAGGTGAGGGGGGCAGCCCGTTGGCACGCCTGTCCACACCTCACATGCCTGTCCTGGTCTGCTCCTCCCACCTGCTCCTCATGCGCCCACCTCCTGCCCCCAGGCATCCTCAAGAAGAAGTGTCTGCCTACCATCAGCGAGAAGAGCAGCCTCCTGCGGCTGCCCCTGGAGCAGGGCACCGGCTCATCCCGGGGCTCCTCGGCCAGTGAAGGTAGCCGGGCTGTGCCTCCCCCGCGCCCTCCGCCCCGGCAGAGCCTCCAGGAGCAGCTGAACGGAGTCATGCCCATTGCCATGAGCATCAAGGCGGGCACCGTGGACGAGGACTCCTCGGGCTCCGAGTGAGTGGGGCTGGGTGGGTGGGACAGGGTGCTGCCTGCAGAGGTTCTGGCTGGGGCAGAGCTGTCCCGGGCCCCAGTCAGCAATCAGGACAGCCGGGCTTGTGCCCAGCCCACCCGGGGGTGGGCCAAGCGGCCCGGGCTGTGTGCATTAGAGCCCAGCTCTGGACATGGATATCGGGCGAGGCAGGGGGCTGGGGAGCTGGGGCTGCTTTCCTGTCTCCTTCTGCTGGTGAAAGCTTTCGCTGTCTCCTCCATTCCAGCTAACCTCTGTCTGCCTTTTCTGCCACTCTCCTTTCCTGCCTCTCCAGATTTCTCTTCTTTAACTTCCTGCATTAACCCTGGGCCGGTGTTCCTACGTCCCGAGGCTCCCTCCCCTCCCCGGCTGCGCTCATGCCCCTACTCCTGTCTTGTGCTTTGTCCTGCCCCCGCTCCCTGTGCTGCCGCCGCCTGCCTGCCCGCAGCAGCGACGAAACGTCCATCTGAGGAGCCTGGGCCTTGCACCCAAGGCCACCTAGTGCCAACCCCCTCCCTGCCATGGCCCTCACTGCACTTTGGACCCCTGGGGCCAACATCTCCAAGACAAAGTTTTTCAGAAAAGAGGAAAAAAGGAATTTAAAAAGGATCTCCACTCTTCATGACTTCAGGGATTAATTTTTTTATACGCTGGAAACCGCCTCCCTTTTCCCTTCCCAAAGAGGATAGGACCTCCCCGGACGCCCCCGGCCTCTCCTCAGTTTCCCATCTGCTGTGCCTCTGGGAGGAGAGGGACTCATAGGGTGCCTGCCCCTCGTTTGCCATCACCAAATGGAAAGGACAAAGCCACACACACCCCAGGGCGCCAGACCTTGCAGGCTGTGCCGGGCAGGCCTCAGTGGGTGAGGGATCGGGCAAAGGGCACACTTCGCCTGCCAGTGCCACCCCTCCCAGGAACTGAAAAGCCCTGTCCGGCCAGGGGCAGAAGGACTCATCACCCCTGGACCCCCAAATGCTGCATGAACATGTTTTAAGGGGGCCAGCGGCCCCAGCCCCTCTCCTTCCCCTGGACTGTGGCCATGTGCTGCAGCCCGGGTGTCTGCTCAGTTTGCTAACCCCAAAGTGCTTCATTTTCCTGCTGAC
>NDGM010250020.1:0-10762 GCA_002564305.1 Octomys mimax | reverse complement strand
TTAGGCACACTCTACATCATCGATCACTTTCCTCTGTGGCCCCATAATCTCCCTGATCAGAAATTTTGGGACATCACTGAGTTACAAGATGTTACAGTACAGGTTCTCTTATCTTGCATCCTCATGATCTTGAATGGCTAGGGCCAAAATGTTGGCTATCCTTGTAGCCCTCCTTTTTTTCTAATTTTTGGTCAATGCAGCTATCCTCCTACTGGGAATTTTCCCAAAAGAACTGAAAACATATCACAGTGACATATGTGCACCTACGTTTATAGCAGCATGATCTGTGATAGCCAAATCTTAGAAGCAACCAAAATGCCCGTCACCTGAGGAATGGATGAAAAAGATGTGATATTTTTATACAATGGAGTACTACTCAGTTGTAAAGAATGATAAACGTGAAGCCTTCATATATAAGTGGATGCCACTTGAAGGTAAACTCATAAGCGAAATAAACCAGACCCACATGTGTAAATATTGTCTAGTCTCCCTAAGAATGCAAAAGAAGAAATAAAAATAGAAAGTTATAATACAATTAAATGGAAAGTGAGAACTTAAGAATTAAACAATGAAGAGAGGGCAAGGAGGAAAGCTAGGAAACATGGCAGGGGTAAGACCACACATTTATGTGCGCAAGATGGGTAAGGCAATGATCCTGAGAATCTTCAGTAGATTTTTTGAAACTAGCAGTTAATTGGTAGGGTTCTCCCCCTGACTAACTATTTGTGCTGATACCTGTGAACCAAGCAGCTGCACTGAAGATAGCAATGTGTAGTGGTAGGGTCACGTTTGGGAATGCCTGGCACTCTGGTCTTCTAAATACGTGCTGCTTCTAATGTCATATCAATTACTGCCATACTGTCTCTCAAGTAAATGTGTTTTTTTTTTTAAAAAAGAATAATAAATGAAAACAACAGACAAGAAAAAAAAGTCATAGGACTGTCCTGCTACAATGCTGTATATGGTTAGGTTTCTAATTTCTGTGTAAAAATATGTACTTACTTATTTATTTTTTTAATTTTTAAAATTTTTTCCTTCACATTCTGTAGGGATTTAAAGTTTAACGTATCAATTCTTGATGGAAAACACCTGTTCCATGCTATGTCTAAGATGTTTGATATTCAGACAGATAGTGAGGTTAAGCTCAAGTGTCTATGTTACAGGGTAATAATATCATTAAACTTGTCTTCTGGAGAATTCTTACTGGTTTTGGACGCCCTTGACCAAGCTCAACGTTGCCTGGCTATTAGAAAACCTGTCTGCAATTCAACATATAGATCAGCAGGGGGCGCCAGAGGACCACACATCATCCGCCTCCCAGCAGGGCATGCGAGAATCCTGGCCGTGTCCAGCCTGTCTTGTGCACTGTGGATGGATGGAGTTTATTCCTAAATGTTGCCTGTGGGGAGGCAGCCCCCCGCTTTCCTACCAGACAGATGCCGGTCATTGCAGAGCCTGCTGTGCCGCAGTTGGTAAATTTTTCTGCATCTACAAAGGGACTGACCGCCAGGCAGGCAGGGAGAGGAGCCCGAGGGGGTCTCAGTGCGGACGCTGGCCCTCACCACTGGGGTGTTGGGGCCATGAGCTGGAGGACAGATCTGCCCCTAACGTGTGACTCTACGGAACCCTTGATTTCAGCCTAGGGGAGTTAATTTGGGGGTTCTGCGCCCAGGATTGAGAGGGAATAATTTACATCTTCAACATTAGTTATCTCTTTGCAGTACTGGGATTGCACCCAGGGCCTTCACACTCAGCTGCATTCCCAGCCCTTTTTAGTTTTTATTTTTAGGGTCTCGTTCCCTAGGTTACTCAGGCTGGGGTTGAATTTAGGAACCTCCTGCCTCAGCCTCCTAGAGTGCTGGGGTTACAGGCATGGACACCGTGCCTGGATGCCTAGTTTGGAGTCATCAAGTTTGGGGCCCTTTGTTCCAGCAGCCACAGGGCAGGGGCAGGGGCAGGTGAAGGGGGCGGCCCCAGGACTTCAAGGAGAAGGCGGTGGGCAGAGCCACAGAGCCCCTGCTGCCTCACCCCGGGCCCAGAGGGCGGGCTCCGGCCATCCCACCGCTCTCTTCACTGCACCAGATTGAGGAGATTTTTCTGGTTCAGCGGTGTGTGTCACAGGGCCAGTTACTGTTGCTTTGGGGACACTTTGTCCAGGCCCAGAAGAAGGGGCGTGGGCTGGGTGGTGTATGCTAGGAGCTGGGATCCAGCCTCTGAGGTGTTGCTTCCTGTGACCTCCTGCCTGGCCCAAGTTGGCCAAATCTCTGAAAAGTGGAGAGCTCTGAGCGGCTGGCAGCCATTGTCACACTTGTTGCAGCGTCTCTGGACCCCAGGCCCGCAGGGAGGCTTTCCCTCCACTCCAGCAGGAGCTCGGCCCTCAGACTGGAGAAGTCTATGGGGCTGAGGAGAGACTGATAGGTTTTGGGGCTCAGAATCCAGATGCTGAACTTGGGAGCTGTGTGGGCTTTGTTTAATTACTCAGCCACTCCAAGCTGGTCTGAAGAGTTAGTCCACTATTGTCCACACTGAGCTGCCCGGGTAGGGGCATAAAGACAAACCTCCAGGTTCACACTGGGGTTCCAGCCCTGCCTCAGCAGCCAGCCAGCTGGGTGACCTCGGATTAGTCCCAGTACTTCTCTGGGCCTCAGTTTGCTCATCTGCAAAATGGAATACCTGCCTTGATTCTGTGCGGCAGGTTGAGTTGTGTTCTCTCAAAAGAAATATTGAAGTTCTAATCCCCTGTACCTGTCAATGTGACCGTGTTTAGGAATGGAGCCTTAGGCAGAGGTTTTATTGGGTTAGGGTGGGTCCTCATAAGAGGCGACAGGGACACCTGCACACGAGTGGAGGGGGAACCACATGACCAGAGAACAGCTGGAGCAATACATCTGCAAAACGAGAGACATCAAGGCTGCTGGGGAGTGGTGGTCTGTAACCCTAGCACTCTGGGAGTCTGAGGCAGGAGGATTGCAAGTTAGTTCTAGCCTGGGCAACTTAGCAACTTAATGAGACGGTCTTAAAAAAATAAAAACTGATGGGGAATGTAGCTCTGTGTGAAGGCTCTGTGTTTAATCCCTGCTGTCTTTAAAGGGGGAGTTGAGGACACCACACCCGCTTTCTCTCTCTCAGGACACCAGAGAAGACCTCCCCCTGCTGGTCAGAAGTGAGATTGCACCATAAACCAACCCAGCCTCAACGTGATCCTGGGCTGCTCCTGCAGAACTGTGAGAAAACCAGCGTCCATCGTTCGAGGCCGCTGGCCTGTGTCCTCCCGAGCAGACGAGGCCAACCACACTCAGAGACCTGGGTTCTCTCGAGCTGTCGCTGGGGACTGGCATGTGGCAAGTCATGCATCGGGCGTGGCAGCCGCTCAGCCCTCACCAACCAGGCCCCAAGGTGCCCACTTGGGCTCGGGATTAGTCCACAGCGGTGGACACCGACGGCCGCCCAGCTTCCATGAGCCTGAGGCCCGCACTGCGAGGAGGACAGGGAGCGGGAGGAAGAGAGGTCTTTGCCACGGTGTGTGTGTGGGGGGGTCCGACCCCAAGAAAAAGCAAGAGCAGGTAGCGCGGGGCCCGTGCTGTGCAGAAAACAGCCGGCTGGGCGGGAACCTGGCTGGAATTAGCTGTCCTGTGCACAGGACCCGGGGCACCCTGGCCAGGTGAGTCATGGCCTGCGCATGCTCAGAGGCTGCGCGGCGCCGCCGGTCTCCAACCCTGCAGGCCGGGAGCCTGTCCCATCTTCAGGTGCTGCCACGGCTCCAGGGAGAGAATCCCCCGCTGGAAGTCACTGCTGTTCACGTGCTGAAGACGGCTTGGACCCCGCCTCTGTGCACTGCGGACAATCCCTGGGGAAACTTTCTAAAAATAAAGCCAGGAAGAAGCCGTATCATGGCATGGGCCTCCTTTGGTAAGAATAAAAAAGGATGTACTGTAATTGGCACTGGCAAGGGCGCTGGAAAGTAGCACTGCTATTCCCTGATAAATGTAGTGGAAAATGGTGCAGTTTTTCTAGAAACATGATTTGGAAACTGTATCAGGAGAGTTTTGATGGAAGTGCCATTTCTTGGAGCTTTTTAAAGGGAAATAATTGAACACAGGTATAAAATCTCCAATGATGTGAATCAATGAGTCATTTATAATAGTAGAAAGACAAAACCATGGAAATAGTTGAGGGCTGTTTAAATTTTAAAAAAATTCAACACTATGGTTAACCTATACAACAAAATTCACAGAACTCTCCCCTTTCTGCTTCTATCTGGCTCTGTGTAGACACAGAGGCAGGATCTGGGGAACCATTACACAAGGTGGAGGTTATGTTTGGATAAAAGGAAAGGGGAATCTGCAGCTCCATGTTCCACACAGGAAGGAGAAGGAAAGGAGGAGGAGTGAACATCCTCACAGGTAGGTGTCTTCAGAAAGGATCCTTAGGCTGGGATTCTCAGGTGTCTCCCAACATCTGCTTACCATTGGCCAGAACACAGTCACATGACTCTCTAGCTGAAAGGTATGCTGGGAAATCAGTAGTGCACATCTGCTACTATTGGCTAGATTTCAGTCACATGACCCTTTAGCTGCAAGGCATACTGGGAAAACAACAGTACATGTCAGCTTACCATTGGTCAGAACTCAGTCACATGACACCAGCTAAATAAAACATGCTGCAAAATACAGTTTTCCAGGCAGATGTAAGCCCATCTTGACAAACTCAGGGTCCCATTAGTGAAGGAGGAAAGTACTGTGCAGGTGTTGGGTTTTGGTGGCTTGGACTGAGATGGTAGAAGTGGGGACAGAGTGAGCATGGTGGGATATTCTGGAATGTGAGCATGAGGGCCTCTGGAACACAAGGTCCTGCTGCCCTTGATGCTAAAGGAAAAGGAATAGGGCAAAAATCAGAGCTTCTGGCCCCTTTTGCCATCTCACAAAGCCAGCATTAAGGACTTGCTCCACACAATGGGGACATTGCCAAGGAGACCAGAGGAAATACAAGGCTACCTCCACCTACCACATAGAGGGGCACGTGTAATGCATTATACATGTGTTATACTAATCTGAATCACTGAGTGGGAGAAAACTGCCTGTGTGTCAGCTGGGGAAACTGAGGAAAAGATCCTTTCCTCTGTCCTTGTAGGATGAACATAGTGGTGGGGCTTGCCCCAGGGGACCTCACTTCATCTTGCTCAGCTCCACAAGGTAGGGGTTGTTGTTCTCGTTTTTATTACCATCCTTTCCTGGTAAGAATTTGCTTAGGGAGGTAGGGACGGTACCTTCGGTCACACAGCATCACGTGACACTGCTAGTGACGATCACAGTGATGTTGAAGGTTCTATTTATGATGATGGTGATTATTCTTGTACTGGGACTCAAACTCAGGACCTTGCACTTGCCAGACAGGCACTGTGCCACTGAGCTATAGCCCAGCTGAAGCTTATATTTATGGCGTATACAATGTGCCAGATGCCATTCTAAGTGTTGCCACAGTTAACTTTTTATGTTAACCTCTTCATGAGGCAGCTATTTGTGATCTGTGTGGTACAGATGGGGCTCAGAAGGGGGAGGAAACTCCCCCTAGCTCACACGGCCGGAAGGTGGGGGCCACCAAACATTCCATAGACATATTCTAATTCATTACAACGTGACTTTTTTTGGAGCATCTTCTTTTGTAGGCGAGGCTGGCCTTGAACTTGTGATCCTCCTGCCTCAGCCTCCTGAGTGCTGAGGTTACAGGCACGGGCCACTGTACCTGCCTTTTCATTGTAATATTTAAATTACAGTGTTCCTCTATTTTTAGAAAAGGAGAACCAACATGTTGGTTCACTCAGAGACTTGTTAGTAATCTGGGCACCACAATAATCTCAGCATTCTGGGAGGCTGAGGCAGGCAGAAGGAACCTAAGTTTGAGTCTTGCAGAGGCAATTTAGTGACTTAGTGAGATCTTGTTTCAAGATAAGATAAACAAATTTTAAAAGGGCTGGAGATGCAGCTTAGTGTGGAGAGCTTGGTTCAACCCCCAGTGGAGCCCCCCAAAATTTGTTAGGTTTTTATCTTATCCCACACACATTCAGGTCATGATCCCATTTACTCTGTGCAAGCCACTGACTTCAGGAACTCCCATGATGCTCTTTGCTCTAATGAAGAAAGTGATGCCCAGAGAGGTTGAGTGACCTTCCCAAGGCTGCACAGCTGGAAAGTGGAAGAATCAAGACTCGAACCCAGGAACTCACTGAGGTTAGTGTTTAGGCTTCTCTCAATTCTGCCTCCAAGCATAGCATTATGGGATGAGGCTGGGGAGGTGGGGTGACAAGCCCCGGCCCGCCCAGCCCAGGGGCATGAGAGAGACCACAGCAGCCTGACTCTTTCCCATGTCCTCTGTGCCCCTGGGAGCCAGCCTCACTCACACTTACACAGCTGCCAGGGATCAAAGTCCTCTCCAAGATGTATTTGCTGTGAGTTCTAAACAAACGGGTGTTGCCATGTAGCTAAGAGAAACATCAGGAGGACACGGTGTACAAAAGCCAAGGGGCCTTTAAAGTCCTGGTGATTGATCAGCCTCTCTCTGCTCTCCTGCTCTGGGGGTGTGCTGGGGCAGGCATGCAGGCTCCAGCTCCAAGCACAGGGCCTCCTCTCCACTCCCCCTTCCTCTCTCCTGCCTCCAGCTCCTGCCCCAGCCTGAGATCACTGCAATGCTCCAAGGACAACAAGGTGCAGTGCATGCTGGTCCTAGTAGCTAAGCGCATCACCCCCTAGTCCCTGTCATCCAAGCCACCCAGGTGACGGGTGAGGTACTCAGTGCCAGTCCCAGGGGTTCCCAGGTGCGTTTAGCCAGCACAGGTAGGTCCGGATGAAGGCAGTTGCTGTCCACATTTTCCAGGAGGCCCAGAGTGGGGTCGGATTCTCGGAGGTCAAGGCCAGCTTAGCCTAGGTGGTGCTCACAGGGACAGGTGGGGGGACCAGAGATGCCCTTTCTAAGTGCATCACTGTGAAGTTTGAAGGGTAACTGTAACAGCTGATGGATGCTTAGTGTCCAGATACCTTGCCGGTCGCTGCTTGTGGATGACAGGAGAGTGTGAAGGTGCCCGAGAAGCCAGACCTGCACCCTGGGCTGGGGAGGGTGAAGGGGGCAGAGGCGGGATGCTCGGCCTTGCATGCAAAGATGGTTTCTGAGGCCAGACCAGAGGGGGTGCCAAAGGCAGCCTGAGACCAGACCAGACTGCAAATGTGAACTTGGGTCCTGCCTTAGTTAGTGCCTTCATTTCTGGGGCAAAATAACCGACACCCGCAAGTTAAGGAGGAGAGGTCTATTTTGGTTTGGGTTTCAGTCTATACCTGGATGATTCCGAGGCAGTGTGGCCCCGCAGAAGGACCTGGCAGAGGGAGCTGCTCTTGGCATGGAGCACAGGAAGTAGACAGTGGAGGGAGGAGCTGGGAGGGAGGGAAATCCTTCCATGCCCCGCCCCATTCCCTGCCCACTCGGGTCAGGCTCCGCCTCATAACTGCAAGTTGGCTCTAAATCAGCTTAATCCAGTCACCTTCTCTAAAACACGCCTGGGAGCCCAGGGTGGTCTGGGACTATCTAGCTAGAAAGCCTAACAGGTCCCATCAGAGTAGATCCTGGGCCATGTAGAGGATTTCCGAGTTTTTGGTTTGTGCTTCAGGATTCTAGGTAGAAGTGCAGGTCTGGGTTTCACCCCAAAGCTCTTGGACTGTGAGAGGTCAGCTGCTGGCACCAGAATGGGGTTCTCAAGTTCCAAACCTTTGACCAGAGGCTTCCTACCCCTGCTCTTATGTTGTAGGAGATAGTGCTTGGAGATGCAAGATAGATGCCAACTGCACAGAGAGAGGGAAAGTCAGACATCTGGGAACTGTGCCGCGCTTGGCTCTCCTAGCCCAAGGCTGGTCGTTTGCATACTAGGCCTTGGCCAGGGGAAATAGGAAAGTAAATGGGGTGGATTTCCTTGAGCATATTCAAATGTTTGAACATAAGTTAAAGAATAAATTGAGGGCCCCGGAGACAGCCCAGTAGAAGAAGCCCTTCCCTGGCAAGCGCAAGGGCCTGAGTTCAATCCCAGATTCTGCTAAAATAAATAAATAAATAAAATAAAAAAAATTGGAAGACAGATGACAGGAAATAGGGAAATGTATCTTTTGCAAATGGGAAGGGGACCGTGAAGTCGAGGGAGGGGGGGATAGAAGGCATGAAGATGTGACCTATGCGTGGACGAGCCTGCCTCCCATGAGAAATGGAGCGTGGCGTGAGCAACAGGCACAGTCAGAAATAAAAAAACAGAAGACAAAGATAAGTCTCTTAAAGGGCTCTGCACATACCCGGGCGAGTAACAAGCATTCAGTAAACAAGGGTCCCTTCGAGGGGCCCAGGGAGGAACTAAGGGTAGGGTGGGCTGGTCTGCCTGCACTAGATTGTGGAGATCATCATGCAGTGTGTACTGACACTTTACGTGCGTGCAATCTCTGTGTGACAGTTCTGTTTTTTTCTAAAAGAAAGCTTGTGCTATCAGCAGAGCAGGGTCCTATCTGTACATCCTTCGCTGAGAGTCAAGTGGCCCCTATCCACCCCCATGAAATGTGTATTCCATTTCTCTCTGTACCTGTTTTTAATATAATTTATTTCATTGTAAGCTGGTAGATTTCTATTTTTTTGGTGGTGCTGGGGATTGAAACCAAGGTGCTGTGCACACAAGGCGAGGGCCATACCACTGAGCTGCAGGCTCAGGGAGTTCCAGCATTAATTTGTAATAAAGGCTAAGTTCAGCTCAGCACCTGGCACACTGAGTTCTTTTATTAAAAATATTAATTAATTTGATACAGGGTCCTGATGTGCAGCTCAGACTCATAGTGATCTGCCTGTCTCAGCCTCCCCAGCTCTGGGATTACAGGTGTACACCACCACACCTGGTTTTGAGGCAAGCATGCCTGGGGTACCGGGGCCAGCACAACATGTGGTACAAGTGATGGAACCTGGGTCCTTGCGCATGCCAGGCAGAGGCTTAGACCACTGAGCATTCTCCCCAGCCCAGCCCTGGGCCTTTCCCCCCTCAGTTTCTGCATGTGCAAACAGCACAGAAAACGCCCCTGACCACAGCAGTTGTGGGGAGGGCTGGAAAGATGTCTGCAAAGACCTGGGCCTGGCTGTACACCTGAGGGCCACCGCTGTGACCTGGGGGGGGGGGCTATAACTGTGGGGCCTCTGAGGATGGAACTGGAGCCTGCCAGCTTGCCTCTCCCATCCGTGTAGCCTGTAGGAAGGGGAAACTGAGGCACAGAGGTGAGTGGGACATTCCACCTGCCAGCCCGTGGGCGGCGGGCCTCCCGGGGATTTCCGCTCCTGTTTTGACTTGTGTTCTCTTCTCTGCAGCCCCCCCCATTATCTCTTTTAGAAAGTGGCCCTCAAGGGTGTCCTGCTTTCCATTTTACTCCAATTAAATTGTTTGAGGAAACACAAATAGGGTATTAATTTTTCCCCACAGAGGTCAGTCTGTCTCTGGAATCCAGTAAATTTAGGTAATTTTAGACACTGTTATTTAAGAACATGCTTGTAGATTGCATTCAATGCATTTATGAGTGATTGAGTGAAGAAAATAAAACAGGAGAGAATTCCCTGCCTCCTCTGATCCAGCCTCTAAGTATCCTGGTTTCTGTCCTTATAGTCATCTTTTCCATCCTGCCAGGCTGATTGTGAAAATAAGAACTCACGATACATTGTTTCATGCTGTGCTTTTTAAATAACTGTGAACAGGAAATTTGGCATTAAGGGCCTGCGAGACAGCAGCTGGAGCCCCTGCCCTGTGTGGTTCGGGATTCACGTCTTGGGCAGAGTTCTGGCGACCTCCGAGCTCCGTGTCCACCTTGTGTACCAGAGACACTGCTTCTGGACTTGTTTGGGGCCAGGGCTCCAGATCTGCTGCAGCACCCACGCTAATCTAGCTTCTGTGCCCAGTGTCCTTGCGAGACTAGGGCCGACCCTGATCCTTCTGAGACCCACAGTGAAGGGGAGGGGCACGACCCTGCCCTGGGAGCAAGGCCCCATGTCTCGGCATGTGTCTGTCCCTACCGGACTCCCTCTTGCTCCTTCACGTGCACTGGGAGGGTAGGGGCAACAGCTGCCTTCGATCAGCCCAACATCCGGGCTGGCTGCTGATCAAAGATGGGAACACTGTGACAGCTGATTCTTGGCCGGGACCTAGCCTGGCCAAATGTACGGGCTGCATGGGGAGCTGGTGGGGGTGAGAGGGAAGGGCAGGAGGCACCCGATAGACCCACCCGGCCTCAGGGACCAGGCCGGAAGGGCAGCGGTTAGCAGCATGGACTCTCTGTGCCTCAGTTTGCTTTTCTATGAAATGAGGACACATGTGACAAAGTGAGCTGAGACCTGCACTTGCCATCACTGAACTGTTGTCCTTTTTTATTCCTCAAGTTGGTCTAAGGACCACATCGGGCCTCAGTTTCCCCATCTGTAAAATGGAGAAGCATAACAGTATCTGGAATTAGGCAGAGATAACTTCTTTCCATGGGACAGATGGGGGAAACTGAGAAGGAAAGTCTTGCTGTGAGGACTTGACCAGCCAGGCAGCCCCTGAAAGTGCCCCTTGATCAGAGCCTTGGACTCTTGCTCAGGGTGCTGAAAGCAAAAGCAGCCCGAGGCAAGGTCCCTGGGGCTTTGACCCTCCCTTTCTCCCAAGGTGTGGGGTGTAATAAGAGCGCCACTTCCATCATCGCCGGAGGCAGCCTGTGATTTGATTTTATTG
>NDGM010249648.1:0-12246 GCA_002564305.1 Octomys mimax | reverse complement strand
ACCAAAAAAAAAAAAAAAATCATAGAAAACTCGCGTTCAAAAAAAGCACCAACAGAAACAAAATCAAAAAAGGAAAAAGCGTGATCCATCACTCTGGATCAGCTCACACCAAGTGTATAAAGGTTTCTAGCAGCTACAGCAAACACATCGGATGTCAGATGTCCTCACGCGCTGAATACAGCGTGCGGCTATTTCTCTTGCAATGAGATCGCATCGTTTCGTTTTCTTCATATTTTCCAACGTCTAAATTCTTAAGGGGAAGCGAAATGATCATTATCTGCTAAAGGACTCAAGAGTAATAGCCACGTTTTACGGCTTCCACGTAAGTCCGTGTTACTTCTCACACCTTAGGAGTTCGGAGCAGGTGGAGCTGGGCTTAGTGACGGTCTCTGTGGCCTAAGCTGGCATCCAGCCGTGCAGGACGAGGCACCTCTGCTTTGCTTTATTTTTATTATTTTTTTTTTGTAATTTCTCCTCGTCTATCAGCGCTAAGTGGACTCCGAATCACTATTAAACACGCCAAAGACGCTCTTGCTCACTCAATGTACGCATTTAGAGACCCGAACGAGCTGCAGACTATTTAGCAAACATTGCAAAATAATTTGGCTTTGTAGGCAAGTTGGAAATGGACTTGTTTTGTTCTTAAAATAATGCAAAATCTATTACGCGAAGAGTACAAGGAGGCGATGTTTTGTATAATAGGCAACACCGTGCTTCGGCAGCTTTCTCCTGTGCGCGCATAAATGAGGTCCATTGGTTTTATTCTCTCTTTTTTCTCTTTTTTGTAATAAAGCAGCTTTCATGTGCGCACATCAGCGATGCTCTAAATCTATAAGACCAGCGTCCCTCACCCAGGCGGGCAGCACCGGCAATAAAATGTAAATCTATGAGGCAAATGCACAACCAGTTCGTGTTGCTCACCCACCTCCGAGGCCGCTGGGCTGGCTAACAAAATCAGTTTTGCAGGATTAACACGTCTACCCCCTAACTGGTTTTAGGGATTAAGCCAGCGATTGCACCACGGCAATAATCCCAATAAACTATGTAGATTACTAGGAGTAGATTTTGCTACAGGAAGCAGGAAACACCTCAAGCAAGAGCCATGTTGGCAGAGAACAGAAGCCACCAACAGCCTCTGGGTGGGAGGCGACTCAGCACTGGATGTCTGGGAAGTTGAGCATGGCGCTCCTTCCCCTCGACAGCAGAACACTGCGATAACTAAGGTGCTGAAGGTCGCTTCCAACCGCTGGGTGCCTAGAAGGGCGCCACTGAAGGTAAATGACCTTGGGAAGGGCGGGGCCTACGACAGGAAGTGACGGCAGCGGTGTGGCCTCGAAGAGGATTTTGGGCCTCTGTCTCTTCCTTTTGTTACTTTAGATCCCTGGCTATGAAATGAATGGGGTTTTTGGGGTTTTTTTGTTTTTGTTCTTTGTTCTTTGGGTTTTTTCTGTACCACTAAGGTGAACAGCTTCAAGATAAGCCCAAAACCAGGGGAACAACTGACTGTGGACTTGGTCATGTGGAAGACTAGGCCTGCACTCCAAGCACTCGGGAAGGCTGAGGCAGGAGGATTGCATTTTCAAGCTCAGGTTTATCGGCACAGTGAAAACATACTGTGAAGTTTAAAAAGGGCTGAAGTTGTAGCTCAGACGAAAGAGCAGACACGTGTCCTCACCTTGCACGGTGGCTTTGGCTCTAATCCCAACACTCGGAGAAGCTGAGGCAGGGTGACTGCAGGTTTGAATCTATGCGGGGCAACTTAGTGACTTAGGGAGAACCTGTCTCAAAACGAATCAGTCAATCAATAAATAACTGGGGATGCAGCTCAGAACAAAGTCTTGGACTCAACGCCCGGTCCCCTGCCTCTTCCAAAGAGAATCCGAAACAAAATGGACCTTGTCTTTCTATGTTGACTATTGTAGTTACTTGTGATAGTCTCAGAAAACTGGTGGACACAGGCCCCCGACGCATTTCCACAGGGCGGCGGTGTTTCTTGCTGACCCTTCCTGGTGGCCACAGGGTTGGCGGATGTCCGACAAGTGTGGTACCCCGTGCACAGGCCCCAGTCACCTACCTGGTTAGGCACCAACACTGTGCTCCACCAGAGAATGCCTACATGTCCCTGGCTTCCTTTTTATACATTTTGGATGAAGACCAAGTCTCGGATTTGGGGAGACAGCTCAGCATCATAAGTGCCTGCTGGGCAAGCTCAAGGTCACGAGTTCAATCCCTGGTATTCCCCCGCCAACAAATACCAACTCTTTTTTACACAGTGAACTACATTCCAAAGCTTTCATGTATTTTTTACTTAAAGCCAGGATCTTAGTAAGTCACTGAATTGCCTAAGTTGGGCTTGAACTTGAGATCCTCCTGTCTCAGCCTTCTAGAGGGTTGGCATGCAACATGGTCTTGACCAAACCCAGCTAAGGATCCAGCTCAACAGATGCTAATGCACAAACGAAGAAATGCTCAACATCGCTGGCCATTGGAGAAATGCAAATTAAAACATCATTGAGATTCTATCTTACTCTAGAAAGTATGGCCAATATAAAAAAATCAAATAACAAGTGCTGCAAGGCTGAGGGGAAATAGAAACACTTCCACCCTGTTCGTGGGAGGGTGGACTGGTGCAACCACTGTAGAAATCAGCAAGAGATTCCTCAGAAATCTAACACTAGAAATTCCTTTCAAGCCAGATATTCCACTTCTAGGTGTCTTCTGGGAAGATTTAGAAATCATATTGAGTGACCCGTGCATACTCGTGTCTATAGCAGCACAGCTCAGAATGGCTAAACCTCCACAGCAGGCCACACGCTCATCCAGAGATGAAAGGATAAATAAAACACAGTACGAATGCACAATGGAGTACTACTCTGCCATGAAGAAGGATGACCTAGAGTCATTTGTTGGAAAGTGGGTGCATCTTAAAACCATAATGTCTAACAGTACAAATCAGAAACAGAAGCGTAATAGTGCATGCTTTCTCTTCACTGAGAAACTCCAATTATAAATAAAGATTAAAATAAGAGGTGGTAGAAAACAGAAGAGGATGACTATGAAAACCTGTAGGGAATCTCAGGATTAAGGGAGAGGGGGTTGAGAAGAGGACAATCGAAGTGTAAAAGTCACACATCGACACATATACCAGATGTGCCACTTCCCCAAGATTAAAATATGAGATCCCAAACATATGTTAATAAAAAATTTAAAAGCGAGAGATTAATGTAAAACACAAAATAGCATCCACCAGTGGAGTTGATGAATTTGCTTTGCTTTTTTTTTTTATTTTGATCACAATAAACTTGGGAGGACATTTTACATTCACATAAAAATCCAAAGTGAGAATGGAAACTAGAACGGACATCTTCATCTTGAAAACACAAATGTAGAATGACTTCCCGCGGGTGATTTTTAGCCCCAGTGCACAAGCATCAAGCAAAGTTCTGTAGGCCGTGTCTCCTACACACAGATTGCCCATTTCAGCGTTATGGAATTTCTGAGAAGCGTAAAAGCAAGTAAGTCATAAACACAGGAAAGTTTCAGTAGTTACAAGTGGAATACTGTCAGTGCAACCCTCTTAGGGCTTGAAGATTTCTCTGTTGTGAGGTGCTTTAAACTTTGGCATTAGTAGCAAGGAATACTGACACCTTCTTAAGTTAGATGAGCACTGGGGGCCAGGCAGCAGCAGCACAAGTGCCTGCCTGGCAAGTGCAAGGCCCTGAGTTCAATCCCTGGTACAAAAAAAAAAAAAAAAATCAGCATTACCTTTAAATGTAAATGGTAAACTTTATTATGCAAACAAGATCCTTGCAAGATCGTGAAGTAGGAATGTTTAGGAGGATTACATGGTGCTTCACACATTCCCGAGGGGCTTCCGCTTTCCGCTGCATAATTGCTGCAGAGAAAATATGCAAAGGCGGTTTCACTTGGAAATGCTAAAAGCAGCAAAATGCACCAAACTCTTGCTAATTCACTTTGTTTTGCAAAATAAAGCGCTGAGGGCCCAGCGCTGTCTGCCTACACTGTCTGTGTGTAACTCAGCTGCTACAGGAAGATCCCAGCACTGGGTGCAATTCCTAAATAAACCTTTCTGTCCACAACACAGGCTAGGGTTTCATTTCAACTCACTACTCTGAGCATAAAAATTAACTTCTTCATCCAATGTCATGGTGACTTTTCTATGCCCAATAGGACACACAGCTCTTACCAGTATCTCTGTCTCTCTGTCTCTCTGTCTCTCTGTCTCTGCCTCTCTCTCTCTCTGAAATCATCTTTCTCCATATTAATCTCCCCATATATCTCTGTAGGTCCTATTATTTATGATCCACTAAAGAATTCTACTAATTACGTAATAAAAAATATTACGTAAATTTATTCCCAGGTTTGTAATGGTCACTTCACTGGAGACCCGAGTTACTAGAACTGCTAGGAGCCACCGTAATTTCTCTTTCTTCAAAGCAGATTGCAAAGAGATAATGGGAAAATTCCCTTCAGACCAGTGAATACGTGGGCAGTGTTTCTCCCAAGCCAACAGGGAAGAAGCTAAGCACAACTGGCTCCATCAAGTGTCGGGGGCCGCACGTTGTGAGGTCTAAACCACACTGGGGTTGAAGGCTCCTCCCACTTACGCTCAGCTGTAAAGAAAGATGAGCCCAAGGCTCTCACAGGTAAATGCATGCAGCTAGAGGCCACACTCACAAGTGACAAAACTCAGCCACGCAGGTGCAAACATCCAATTGTCTCCCTAGTGAGACCCTGAAAGAGCAAATGGGATCTGAAAGGCACAATGGATACTGTGAGAGGTGAAGAACATGCTCTCGGGGAAGGAACAGCTGAGATGAGGGAAAGGAGAGAGAACAAAGGAAGGGAAAAGAAATGTGTGTGTACATACACAGGAGAGCTTAGACAATTCTACTGCTGATTTCCGCTGGTCTATTGAAAAGAGCAGTTAATGCTCAAAATTTTTTATTTAATCTTTTGACTAATTCTGCACGCTTGTATCTGGTCATCTGAACAACTAATTTAAGACAACATTACACAATACAACAACCGTTGTTGAATTCCCATCATTTTGTTGAGCAGAATTCTGCATCATTTCTAAAGTTTGTACTGTTTTTGATTCTCTTTAGCAAAACAAAAAGAGGAAAAAATTAAGAATAGAGTAAAGGTAGGATCTGCGCATGCCACAGACCGAGTGAGTTGTCGGCCTCTCAGGCGAAGCCAGAACCGCTGTAGCTGCAGCACCCTAGGGAACGGGTCATTGTCTTTTATCTCTACCTTTCCAAAGAGGCATCCAGGAACCTTGGCTTTTCCTTCTTGAAGGTCAGTGTTAGACTTGGCCCTATAAACCAAGCTTCTCCACCGAAATACAGTAACTTTACATTAATTTCTAATTATCTTTTCCTGAGAGAGCAAGTCAATAAAAGGACAGTAATGTTGCAGGACATTAACATCCATTCGATTTGGTTCTGTTCAATTCGGTTTTGCTGGTGTTCACAAAACCATAGTCTTGGAGTGACACACATACAGTAGGTGAAGTGTAGGAGGAAACTCTATCCTGGGTTGTGACCTGACACACTTTTTCCCTGGATTGCCTAACTGTGCCCTTGTAACCAATACACTGTGCATTTGTTTAAGGCAGACAAAGGGAATAATAGAGATTATAAACTTGTCTGAGGCTACACAGCTAGTGAGAGAGAAACACTCATCATGAGTGAGGGTTTCTCCCATCTGGAGCCACCAGGGCAGGAAATGTGAAAACCTCTTTCCAGTGCGATGAAGAGGTGCCCCGGTGCTTTTGCGCCAGCAAAACTCATCCCCTCACCTTCCGCCCTCAACTTTTATGGCCACTGGATTTTGAAATTTCATATTTTAGATATTTGCAAGCTTATGTTGGAAATATCTACTCAATCCAGGGTACAGTGTGCCTCAGAGTGAAATCTTGAAAGCCAGAATTTGCTTTTCCAAACAACTTCTGAGGACAAGAGTTCATGCAGAACTTTAGCCTTAGTTAGTGATGTATTTAACGTAACTGATGGTGCTTGAGCTAAATGAAGTTGATTTTCTCTCACCCCTCCTCAGACGCGAGGCTGGATGAATTTTATCATCACCAGGCATTATTGGTTGCCCTTGAGAACTTAATACAATTACAACCAGAGCGATTCAAGGGTTGAAAAGGAAACTCAGACACAGGGATTCCATGCATATCCTACGTTCTTCACAGCCACTACTGTATAATCAGACTAAAACAGTTATAATCTCAAAACATTATTTTCCAGTGGACAGTGTCATTTCACTAAGATCCAAAGCCCAAGCCTGGATAATTTTCTTGGCCACATAAAGGAGGAAAAATATCCTATTATGAATGTTTATAGTCTAAGGTTGGTCCATTTCCAGATTATTGATTTTTTAGAAACAAAACAAATAATCAGTCTTTACTGTATTTTTCCAGCCAGTTGAGGAATCACAGCGATCTTTGTTTTAAAGCTAGCAAGCACACCGAGCTCATAATCTGTAAGACTAGTTTTGCATCGGGTTATTGGACTTTCGATGATTACGCCGGGCGGAGCTGCAGGGCAAGGCAGGTAAGCCAGTCGTTTGGTTTTCTAGGGTCAGAGCGCAGCAGAAATGCATGATAAGGTGTGACCGCTCTTCTGTCCACATTTGAGCTCTCCCTTCGAAACAAAGAATTATTCTTTGACTACTGGAGACAAGAATGATTTTGTGAATAATTATCAGACTTCACGGAAGCCCGACACGTGGATCAGGCAGGGGTAAACCATCAAAGCACGCTGCGTGCACACAGCGATCTGCCTCAGCAACGCCCTGTCACCGTGCAGGGAAGACGCGCTCGTAGGACAGGTAGATGGTAAGCAACTTGAGGGTCTGCAGACGCGGTGTCAGCTGGATCCAGGCGTCGCCTCCTCTGGCTACCAGCGAGGGTTTTCTGCTTCTGTTTGTTGCAGTAATTATATATATATTTTTTTCTTTTTTTAATCATCCATTGTGTTAATCTAAACTTGTATTCCTTGAAGAAACTCCCCTTAGCTAGTATATATTGTTCATTTTCCAAGATGCCGAGGTCGATTTGTGATGTCTTGTGTCCCACTTTTATTTAAGCCCATATACTGTCACATATTTCTCATTACGGTATATGTATTTGGCTGGGCTCACGGAATGAGGTGTTTTGTTTTTCTTTTTTCTTTTTGTATTACCTGGAAATCTTTGCACAAAGGAAAAGATGGTGACATTTCTCATTTGAAGGTGTAGTTTAATCCAGCGATGAATTTATAGGAGTATGAGAATGCTTTCTGAAATGGCTTTAAGCTTTAAATTTCATTATTCGTAGAAAGCTACGGAGGCCATGGAAGCAACTGGCCTCTCCTATTTTGGCCGTGTATTTTGGGGCATAAAATTGGTCACAGTAATTCCATCGTAGAAAAGCAAGCTTATGTGTTGAAAATCAGTATTTGAGTAAATTTAGCACTGAAAATTATTTTTATTCTGATTTTGTGAACTACTTTTACCTCCAAGAAGACTCTGTGTGTGTGTGTGTGTGTGTGTGTGTGTGTGTGTGTGTGGTCAGATACTGTCTGGGCATGATCCTATGCATGGAAATATTCAAGTTTCTTTACTGGGGGTAGTGTTGAGGTGCTCCACCTGTACAATGGGGTTCTGTAGGTAATAATGCAAAAAGACCTGGGCGTCCAGGATTGGGTCTCAGGGAGCGGGTGCTGGTGACCGTGCCCCTTGGACCACGAGTGTCATCCGTCTTCTGGGCCAGGGACACCACTGTGAAATGCATCGGGGAACCATGGTGGCGGCACAGCTGTGTCCCCGCCTCGGCCTGGGCTTCCCCATCGTGTCTGAGCCTCATGTTTCCAGCTCCATCCCGACTCAGTGGTGTCTGTGGGTGAAACCCTAGCTTCTTTCACTAATGCGTCTTAATGGAGTGAGCTGCAGCATGAAGGAGCATGCATTCGTGATATTTAAAACTAGCATAGAAAAGAGAAACACTCCCCATGAAGACAAGCAAGAACAAGCGCTCACCAGCTATTCATTCCTCTGGGACAGGATTGATATCTGAAAGACACAAATAATTCCCAAAACTTAAAAAAAAAAAAAAAGCAAGTACTCTTCTTCAAAAATGAGCAAATCCCCAATTCCACCAAAAAAAAAAAAAAAAAGAATTTTTTAGGTTTATATCTGGTATCAGAAACAACTAAGTTGGAAGCAACACCACACAATACAACAACCATTGTCAAATTCTTATTACGTTGTTTAATGAAAGTTTGTATTGTTTATAATTTTTTTAACATTTTGTACTATTTAAGGAATAAAATAAATAAAAGAACAAATGTACACTGCACCAGGCATGCAGAAGGGTGGGTACGCCCGGCAGCCTCGGCAGCACTCGCTACTGCTGCATCGCTTGGTGGAAGCTGTCCTTCCTGGACTAAGATCCCTGGTGCTGGCTCAATTTGCATTTGTCTAATAGTGAAGTGGGACGTACTTTCCTCTCGTCGTCAGCCGGTAGTCCTTCTGTGACTGAGGAGCGCCTCTTCTGTCAGCTGCCCATCTGTGGACTGAATCTTTTATTTTAATGTTGTCTATATATTTGTGCAAACACTGAGTAGGAAGATGCTTCGGGGAATGACGACACCTCAGAGCAACACGACGATACGGATGTTTGAATATGCAGCCAGTACGCGTGGGGCACGGACATCTCTACGAATGGGGAGCCTAAATAAATGCCTTCCCTTTACGCTGAGAGTCTTGTGTATTCTGTCTCAGCCAAGAGAATACACTAAGATGACCGATCTGGGCAGAAAGAAACCTTTCTGAGTGTAGGTGCATGAAACGTAAATTCAAAGGTACTCTCGAAAAGATTCATCTTTCAACACTTGCACAAAGTCTTTTAATTTGGAACAAAAAGTACCTAGGGAAAGATTGAGCAAAAGGAATTAATTTGCGTTTTCTGCACACATCGTCATGCAGTTAAAGCTGAATATTGAACGTGACAGTGTGTGAAAAGTATTGCAAAATCTAAGGAATGTCTTAGCAGCTCCGAAGCTCTCAGCTCTTCTAATTCATCAAGCTCAGCAAGACCCTATCCAGAGCTAAACCCATTGGAACCAAATAGCTTTAGGAGTGAATTCACAGTAGGAAGACTCTGTCTCTTTAAGGTTTCCACCCAGATAAAGTAATTAGGTCTATTTTCAGAACACAGTATTTTTTTAAACAGGTAAGCAGTGGGTATAGACAGGAATAAATTATTTCTTTTTTATTTCTTGCACCATTATGAAGCTCATTGCATTGTAAATGTTATGTTTTTAAAATACTGTTTTTTTTTTCCTACAGGTTTTAAGTGCCTCTTGGTTGAAAAATAATAAAGTCCAGATGAAAGTAGTTGCAAAAAGGGCTGGACCCGGGCAGGGTGGGGGACGCCGCGAAGCACGCAGACTTCGCCACCTGACATCCTGTTGCTCCCACTACCACCTCCGTCTTCTCAGTCTTTATTGTCTTTATTTTTCTTTCTCTTTTTTTTTTGTTCTTTTTTTATTTTCTTTATTTTTTGTTAGTTTTTCTTTATTTTTTCTCTTTTCTCTTTCTTCGTAAACCTCCCCCCGCCACCACCACCTCCATTCCCATCCCTGATGGCATATTCCAATCAAAAAATGAATGACTAAGTGTAGCCAAGGCTGAGTGATCTGATTCTGTAGGTGAAGGGATATGAACATCTGCATGACGCTGTAGGCGCTCCACTTAACAATTCCTCGGCCAGGAACGTTTATCAGATTCTCCCTATGCGGGACCCATGAACCACAACCACACGGGGGCACAGATCTTGCGCTTCCAGTGTTGATGAAGACAACGTTTTTATGCATTTGCTTTTTATCAGTTATTCTCTAGTGGGAAAATGAGACGGGTTTTTGTTTTGGGGGCTTTTTTTGTTTTGTTTTGTTTTGTTTTGTTTTGTTTTAATTGTGCTCAGCACCAACACGCAGGGCTCCACTCCGAGCCATGGGATTAGGCCCAGCAGCTGGACGCGAGAGGCCGCTGAGCATCCTGTGAGGCGAGGCAATCTCTGGGCCCCATGAAGACAAGTAGAAACACTTCCAAATCGTCAGGCGTGCTGAAGCTGGAAATCCCACCTCCCTGCCGAGCCTCGCCAGCAACGTAGCGGTGTCCTTTCCCTCCCCAAGCGCACCCTGCGTCTTCTCAGAAGACCCTCCACACATCCCTTCTGCCACGATTCCTCTGCGTTGGAGCCAGCTGTCTCTGGATTGAACCCTCCAAAACCATAAAGGTAAATAAACATCTTTTAAAGCTTGAATTTCTTACCTAACCCAGCAGCTGAAGAGTGAACAACACAATATAGAGGTTTAAGGCAACTCTACGAAGGCTGCTGAGACCTCACGCAATTGAGACATTGGTAGTGTAATCCCAGTCCCTCAGACTGAAGATTGAGGCAGGGAGGGCCACAAGGCATTTTATCCATGACTGCCCTGAAGACAGCAGCCTCAACCTGCCTTGGAATGTCCCACTAAGCTGAAGATCGCAACCATCTGGAAAGGATGCTTTTCTCAAAAGACGCATGAGGAGCCAACAAGCCTACGAATACTATCTCTCGGGTCAACAGTCAGAAGGAAAACATATTAAGGCACCACTTTGCACTTGCTGGGATAGCTGGATCCAAAGGACGAAAAATAGCAGTACCGGCAGCGAGATGAAGCAGGCGATGCTCAAGAAAATGGAACTTGAAACTGAGACAGTCGAGTGGGTCGTAGAGGTGCGCACAACTGTCTTCACCCCAATGCTCAGCAGGCTGACGTAAGAGGTTCACTGTGAGTTCAAAGCCAACTTGAGCCATGTTGTAAGTGTAAGTCCATCCTAGAGTATGAAGGAAAACACTGTCCAGAAAGCCACAAAAATGAAGTGAAGCAATCGTTATGAAAAAAAGTTATGGTGGTTCCTTAAACAATTAAAAAGTGAAATATTAAATGACTTAGCAGCCATACTAATTTAAATAGAAGATAGATAGGTAGATAGATAGATAGATAGGCATAAACCATGAGCTTGGGAATAGCTTAGACAGACAGCTACAGTTTTACTGTAGAGATCCCTCAAAAAGTTAAAAGCAGAAGTTCCACATAACCTAGCTGTTCCTCCCTAGTGTCTTTCAAAAAGCATTAAATAGGTGATACCACAGGGACTCGTGAGCACCAATATTTGTAGCAGCTCAGCTCATAACAGTGAGCCAAGGAAGTGTCCTCCGTGCGCATCAATAGGTGAACGGATAAAGAAAACCTGGTGTTTCCGTGTGGTGGCCTGGGACTATGCCACACGGAAGGATGAGCCGGAGACCTTTGCAGGAAATCGATGCACCTTGGGCTCCTGGCACTAAGTGAAATAAACCAAACCCCAAATCTTAAATTCTGTACGGTTTTCATTATTCAAGAAGCCCAAAGCATAAATAAATCAAAGAGCAAAAAAGAAAGTAACAGGAAGTAGGGAGATAAACCTTTCTGAAAGAGGAAGGAGACTGAGAGATGGAGAAAGGAGGTAAAGGAAAGAGGTATAAACATGATTCAGAGGTGCAAGGTCCTGAGTTCAATCCCTAGCACCGCAAAAAATAAATAAATAAATAGATAGATAAATAAACATGATTCAGATGAGTTATGTCCTTGTACCAACTCCACTTCAGCAATATAGATATTACGTACTGCAAACATATAGCAGAAAAAATAAATAAATTAAAAGGACATTTGCTAGGTTTCCGGAAAGAGTTCATTCCCTGCCACTGAGCAGGAGAGAACTGATCCTACAGAGTGCTGGGGGGAAATCCTCCTAGAACATCCAGGCTCCTCCAGGACACCCAGCCACCCATCCCGGGGTGAAAGCCTGCCTGCAAGTTCTGTCCTGCGGGATTCCATTCAGCAAGTGGAGGAAAGCCTGCTTTGGGCACCCTGCCTGCTAGCGCTCACTCCTGATTTATTATCTGCACTGGTTGGTTTTATAACACGAGTTGCCCACAAGAGAAGGGCAGAAACCACTCCAAGATATCACCCTCGCACCACAGGGTCAGGGCTAATGCTACGTCGCACACAGGTCTACTCTGGTGTATGGTCCAGTAAGCCCAGAGAGCACACAAGGGCTATTAAACAACCACAGGAAGACCTTGACCCAATTCAATCCCAATTCAATTCCTTGCTGGAATTTTTTTTTTTTTTTTTTTTTTTTTTT
>NDGM010249466.1:0-11484 GCA_002564305.1 Octomys mimax | reverse complement strand
GGGGATTGAACTCAGGCCCTTGTGCTTGCCAGGGAAGCACTTATCCCACTGAGCCACCTCCCCAGCCCCTCGCCTTCTTGAAAGAGCCAGAGGACAGCAGAATCCAAAAAAGCCCAGAGGACACCAGGGCAGCTAATAATGGAGAGGTGCCTTCATCCACTTGTCACCTGTGTGGCCTCAAGAAAGCCACTTGCCTGCTCTGTGCTTCGATCCCCTCACATAACAGGCAGTAAAGAAACAGAATGTTTGCTGTGAAAATCCAGTGAGATGACCATGCAGGGCTTGGTGGAAGGCCTGCACCTCCACTGTGGGTTACGACACGCCAGGCACATTGCTAGTCCCCTCATGCTTCTTTGCAAGTTTATATATGTTTAAAAATGTTCCACCATGTCTGAGAATACAAACACATCATGGCTGCACATTTTACTGGAAAAAAAAAAAAAAACAGTCCCAGTCCCCTCCTCACCATGCATAGTACAGAGGGCCCACAGCCGGGATGCCACGAAAGGAAATCCCGGGCTCATCTACACCCGGGAGGCCCCTCTTGGGCCAGCCCTCTAGGGCCAAGCATCTCATACAGGAGGGTCCAAAGGACAGGCAATGCCCACACTTCCACTGCATTTATCAGATCAGCCCAGCGTCCGACTTGTTCTCGAATTCATTTTGGGATAACAAACGTTTTAGAGAAGTGTGTGCCGAACCAAGCAGGACTGGGAAAGTGGAGACTGGAAAGAAACTGATCTTTCTTTAAAATAAAATCTTAACATTTGGCCATATATAAAGTGTGATGGAAAAATATGGTGAATATTTACATGTTTAAAAAAAATTACGATAGTAAAAGACACATGGCCAGGCATTTCCCCAAAATCCTTCCCCGGCTTTGAACACACTCATCCCATCGTCCTTGCTGCTCTCTGCAGCAGCTCTGGAGCCCTCTTTCCTGAGGGTCTTTAGCTGTACTGTCCTGGCTGTCTTGATGTCCTAAATGGATCCAAAACATCCCCCTTTCCTGATTATTCTGACTTTGGAGAAAAACTAGGCATTATGTGGTGCCTAGTTTTGGTGACTAGGTGGTTAAGGGCAGATTCACGTTTGAATCAGTTTAGGACATCAGGGCTGCCACAGACCCACGGAAACAAGAACTCCAGAGCTGCTCCAGAAAGTAATAACGATGATGATGGAGTGAGCATCATCCAGTTCAGGCAGGCCTCCCACAGAGGATTCCAGCTAATGCATCTTTGGCTGTAAGCAGTTTCTTTAATGTAAATCTTCACAGCATATTTTGATCATACCAGGTATCAGCACCGGAAATCTGCCAGAGTTGGCTGAGGAGAGTGATGTAAAGCACAAGTACCCAACACTGGAAAGTCATACTACTTAACAAAGCCACAGGGACAGTGATGTGACAAAGGCCACATCAGCGGTAACCACAGCAACAAGCCCAGGCCTCCCTGTCTCCTTCCCCTAGCTGCAGAGTGAGCGGCAGCAACTCTGCTCCTTAATCAAAAGCTCTGGCTGACTGTCAGGAAAACAGAGCGTCCTCCAAACTGATGGAGAAAAGAGATGCTCCGGCACCACTGCAATTCCTGTTGCTTCCAGAAAGAGTGAGGGGTGACAGGGGCTCCCTGTCCACCCCCAGGGACATCACTTGTCCTTGGGGGACAAGGCAGCTTTCTGTGGGCACAACCGACACTGATCAGCACCCTGAGACTGTCTCTGTGCATAGAGATGTGGTCTCATGGCCCCCAGTGGCCTAGCATGACAGGAGGAAGGAAGGGAGGAGTCCCTCGGTGACACATTCTGGGACCCAACTCAGCTGAAGAACTTCAATGATTTGCATAAATATCATTAATCAGGAAGTCCCTACGAATATTGCTAAGGACTTTATACTTCGTAAGAAGCCAAATCAAATTCAGGACTCAAACACGTTCAATCTGACCTCCTCTTCTTCTGCTTCTCCCTTAAGGTTTTTGTTTTTGTTTTAATGTACTTGGTACACGGCCTCACTATGCAGCTTGCACTCATAGTGATCCTCCTGTCTTCAGCCTCCCCAGCACTGGGATAACAGGCATGCACCACCACGCCCAGTCTCAGTGGCTGGCTCAGCATGCCCAGGGTTGAGGCCAGCGCAGCATGTGGTGTCAGGGATCAAACTCCAGCCCCTATGTTTGCCTAAGCAGGTGCTTAGTCTGCTGAGCTATCTCACCTGCCCTTGCTTCTCCCTTTTTAATGCAAGGAATTATCTTGGATCAAAAATAAAACATGTAATATAGTGAACATATATCAGTAATAAATGTTTCTTTATATTTTATGTTTTTATTAGTTTTTTTTTAAATGGGGGCAAGCCAGGTATAGTGGTGCCTGCCTATAAGCCCTGTACTTTGCAAGGCTGAGGCAGGAGGGTCACAGTTTGAGCCCAGCCTAGGCAACTTATTGTCTGAAAATTAAAAATCAGAAAAGGACCAGTGGATAGCTCAGTGCAAATGCCCTGAATTTAATCCTTAGTATCAAAAAAAAAAGGCTGAAATGACAAAACTCCCCAAGTTTTCCCCAAATGGCACTAGATCTTCCTGTGTTCATTGAGACTGAGGCCAGATCGTTATTTCAGAATAGGAACAAACTTTGAATCAGCTCTGAAAGACGTGCGTGAAACAGTTCTACTGTGAGCAGAACTTTAGGAGAGCAAGGACATGGACTGGAGTGGCGGCGCGCACCTTTAATCTCAGTAGCCCTGGCTCTGTGGGCTGAAGCAGGAGGGGCTCCATGAGCTTGAGACCAGCCTGAATGCCATAGTGAGACCACGTCTCAATAAACAAACAAGCCAAGTGTGATGATGTGTTATTGGGTGGGGGGCTCCTTGGGGCTCTCCTCTCCCACTTGGTTCTCCCCCTGGCAGGCAGAGATGGGTATCACTCACCAGCCCTCACCCAAGGTCCTGACTCTAAGCAGCAGCGTCTGTGCACCCGCCCACCCATCCGTGGCCCTGGGGCGATGGCTCCACTCCTGCAGCCTTGGGCCAGTGCCACCAACGCTCTCTTCCCGTCCTGCTCCCCGGCTTTTCTCCTCATTCCAGGAACGTCCACAGAGTGTGCGGAGAAGGTTGAAAACACCCCTGATACTCCTTTGCCAAAATATTTGCATTTTTGGAAGAGGTTCTTCTTTCTTTTTAAGGCTCAGAGTGAGGAGTGTTTAGAAAAGCTATAAATATCTGCAAAGAAGGAGCAGCAGAGCAGCACACTCCTTGGCCTCTTCTTTGGGGGCGTAAGACTCACTGCACCTCCAGGTGTGGCGTCAGCTTGTAGATTCTCCAAGGGGCAGGAAGTGCCCGCGCGGGCAAGGTGTCCTTGGGGCCTGGATCTCTTCAAAGCAGAAGCAAGGGTAAAAGAACCCAAGCGCGCACCCCAAAGCCATACACTTTTAAAGCCAAAAATGACTGTGGGGTTCACTGAGTACAAAATCCTCAAGGCAACTAAGATGTGAGCAGACCAGAAAGCCCATGTGGAAGGTGGCCCTACACGAAGAAAAGACAAGCTGGCATCCCCATCTCACCCATCAAGGATCCATCCCACCGCTGAGAGGAGGGGCCGTCCCTGGCTTCCCCAGCAGCCTGTGTGAGCCCCCAGGACCAGCTTGCAGTTGCCATGGGGACAGGGATACCCTGGAAGGACATTTCCTTCTGGGATCTGCAGGGCTCATTAGGAGGGCCACCAGCCCCTGCTTCAGAAGGTTTGCGTGCGGTAGGAGGGAGTCCCTGGTCTCCTGTCCCCAGCTGCCCCTCTCTCTTGGCTTCCTGGACACTGTGAGGTGAGCGCCTTTTCCTCCACCAGCCACCTCTACTGTGCTGTTTCTGTCTTGGAGCCAAATGAGCACAGGCTGAATCCATGAGCTGAAACAAACCTCTCCCCCTTCACGCTGTGGGTGTCAGGGATGGTGCCCAGATAGAAAAGTCACAGACACTCGCCACAGACACATCCCATGATCTGTTTTACCAGCCATCTGAGCCCTGTCACACTGGCACATGCCGTGAAGCGTGGCATCATTATACCACTTGGGTCCACAGAACCATACCAGGGAGCCTCCTCCCTGCACACCCCATCTTCCCCTAAGACCGAACAGCTACACTTAGAACAAGGTCTTCGCACCTAAAACCACAGAGGAAAGCAAGGGTGGGAAGAGGTGACTGGACTTGTCAGTGGTCCCTGCAGCCAGGACGGAGCTTATGGAGGAGCACACTCGGGCACCTGCACACATGCACACACGTACTAGTTAATCCCTGTGTCGCTAGCTGCCACTGATTCCCTGAGAAGCTTAACAAGGCATATCCTGACTTCCACAACAACCTGCTAATAGCGTTACACTCTCCCCGGTCTCCTAAGCCATCTTTGTCACTCTTATCTCCTAATGAAATCAAGAACACGCAGCAACAGCAAGAGAGAGAGAGAGAGAGAGAGAGAGAGAGAGCAGAGACAAGGCCACAGCCAAAGACAGACCCATAAACAGGCATCTAGAGGAATAATCCAACTTTTACTTCACTGCGGGAAGCAGCATCACAGGTCTCCTGGCTAAACCACGGTTCTTTCCCTTTGGCTTGAAGAAGAAGAGGGATTCTCTGAGCCCCCAAATGCTCTTACACTGGCAGTGCAACCCGAGTGTCCTTGAGTGCCCGTGGTAGCAGTTTGCAGGGTGTGACCTTCATCCTCGCTGAAGCGTCTCCCTGGCAACCGGCACTCTGGGTGAGGGGCTGGGGTCAGGAACTGCACCATTTGCCTTGAGCTCCAAAAAGCAGCGTGTCATCTACAAGCCCTCGCATTAATGTTTCCAAGTTACAAAAATCGCTTATACTAGTTATTCAGGTACGGAAGAGAGGGGCTCAAAATAGACAGGGGATGGTGAGTATTTAAATTTTCAAAATGTAGCACAGTAAAAGGCACATTGCCATGAATTGCCCTCAGAATGTTCCCCGTGGTTTCATCACATTTATGCCTTCACTCTGGGCACTCTTTAAAGGTCATCGAGGGACATGATCAAAAATATGGTGAATGCCGCTACTGGACACCGTGCAATTCAAGGGCAGCCTCGCAAAAACATGGCGCTGCATCTTCCCCCTCCACCTTACTCACTGGATCCGGCACTATGTGACTTCTGACTCTTCCCCAAAGTCAAAATGATCATGAAAGGGAATGATCATGTCCAGGTTAGCCAGGACAGCAAAATTAAAGAGCCTCAGGAAGGAGGACCCCAGAGCTGCTGCAGAAAGCGGCAAGGATGGTGGGAAGAGTGTACTTGAAGCAAGGGATAGGATTTTGGGGGCAGCTCATGGCAATGTGTTTTTTGTTGTGATAAATTTTTTAAGATTTAAGTGGTCACCATAGTTTTCAGCCACAGCTCATGTATCTTCCCAGGGACACATCCAGTCTATCCCCACTGACTGCCATCTTCCACTTAAATTCCTTCTGTAATGTCTCAGTACCTTTGTAACAAACAACAAAAAGTGGTTAATGTAGTCCCTGCCTGCTCGCTACACTCCATTTCCGACCCCAGCTGCGCATCCAGTCCCCCATGCGCTCCAGACTTCAGACTCCTCCCAGGCCCTCCTTCCTGGTATCCCATCCCAGGCCAACTCCCCCTGTGCCAGGGCCCAGCACTGCAGCTTCACGCTCACTGCAGGGGCCATCTGCTGGGACCCGTGCCCCTAATGGCACTGAGACCCAAGCGAGCCAATTTAGCCCTTCCCGAGGCCTCACCCAGTACCCTGCACACAGTTAGCGTTTCGCAGACAAAAGTCAGGTTCCCAGACAGAGAGAGTCTCAGGCCCCTCTCTGCAGTGTTTGTGCTCTGCGTGGTGACAGACCAGAGCCTCATCACGTGCCCGGAGTGGTCTGGGTGCAGCCATTCTCAAAGTCTCTCTCTGTGCTAAGGCTCAGCCCCGCACACTGAGAAGGCCAGGAGGGTCAGTCTTTGGAGGAGGAAAAGTCCCATGAAGTGGAGACACAGTTGCTCACCCAGTGAGCCAGGAAGCCCTCAAAATAAGGAGGAGCCACCCTAAGAGTGATCCAGCTATTTCTCATCACTTACGCATAAGAGCCTCAACACATGCGTGTGCACGCACACACACAGAGACACACGCACACACACCCCACAACCTTTTCCGTGCACCCAGTGCCACCCATGCCATCACCCTGCACGTAGAAACCCATTTCCCTCAAGGCCGCTCGGAAGCAGAGAGAGAGAGGGAGGAGCCAAGACAAAAACACACCCTCCCGGGACCGCCTCCAGCCAGGCCCCGCCTCCTAGAGCACATTGAGCCGGGAACACAGCTGTGATGGATCCACTGCTGGGCTCAGAGCCCCCGCTCCATCTCCTTCAAGTGCCTATGATTTGGGGAACGTTTTGGAAATGGTATTGCAGGAACGTTTTGGAAATGGTATTGCAGAGTGCAGGGCGTGAGTGGGGAAGCACCGTGAGGCAGAACAGAAGAGTGGTCCAGCCTTCACCGCAAGGAGGACCAAGAGTGAGTCACCTACCCTCCGCGAATTTCCACTTCTTCATCTCCTCGCCAGTCTGGTTCTCTGCCTGGTCGCTCCTCTTATACAGAATCCACTCCACAACAGAGGGCCCAACAGTTCATGACAGGCGAAGACTGAAATGGTAATGGACAATGGATTCTTCCTCATCCTCAGTAGTAAAAATTTCACAAATCCCCCCAAATGACTTACCTCATGTTTTGGTAGAAATAAATCCTAAAGATAAAGCTTGTTTCTAAAACCTTGACAGCAGGAAAACCAGTCATAAAGAATTAATGAATGTAACAGGCTTCTCTGGGACACTTTCAAAACATTACAACTTAGTTCTCAGCCTAATAGTCTTTAAAAGGAGCAACATAAAGCCTTATCATCAGGGATATAAAAGCTGTTATCATTTCTTAGTCTTTGGAGATTGTATTTAAATGTTTGAACCATGAGTTGCTAGCCATATGCTTTGAGGGGGAAAGACTGTCTCGCCGCCTCCCCTTCGTAATGAACTCTTTTATAACCATGAAAATATGATCAGTTTATTTATATTTAATCAAAACACACTACAAAAACTCCATAACTTCCTCCAGAGAGCTTTGCATCATTGGTGACAGCTGAGGGAAAAAAAATGTTCAGCAACTTAATCTGATTTCCCGTCATAAATATTCAAATTGTACATATTTGTTCCACAAAACACTTGTTTTAGTGACTTTAATTTATTTTCAATTTTATTATCTGTGCTGTTTAATTCAAATCAATTGTTGAAAATGTTTGCTAACATCATCCAATAAATGTTGAAGATGCTCCGTCTCACACACACACAATCTCTTCCTTCCTGTCTTTCCCTTTTTCGTTCTGCCTTCCTCTACCTCTTCCTCTCTCTCAATTAAAGTAACCATGATATACCTTCACCACCCTATAGTCCATCCTGCCAAGTTCAAACAATATTTCGTCATCCTCATTAAGCCAGTTCCCTGCATGTGCGGTATGGGTAAATGCTGAAACTCTGCCATTTATCAAAATCCTTTCCTTCAAAGATTGCCTCAAAGAATTTGATTTCCAGTTTCATGGAGGCTACACACTCAGATGAAGCACTACTCCCAATAATTTGCCTTTATTTAATTTGCAAAAACAGGGCAAGGGAGATAGCTCCATGGTCTAAGTGCCCACCTGGCCAGTGCAAGGACCTCAGTCTAATCCCCAGCATCACATACTATGCCAGCCCCACCACCCAAGTGCACTGTGCCAGCCACTGAAACCAGGTGTGGTGGCGTATGCCTGTAATCCCAGCGCTGGGGAGGTTGAGACAGGAGGATCACGACGAGTCCAAGCTGCGTAGCAAGACCCTGTACCAAATACATAAAAAAAGAGATGGATTTGTAAAAACATCTTCATATCATAAGAAGGAATTGCAAGACCATAATCTAAAGGAAAATTGGAAACAAGAAAAGTAAGAAGAAAAAAGAGAAATAAGAATGGCCCCCAAATCACCTTTGCCTTGAGCGAATCTGGTGAGCTTCCATTTCATCAGTCTTATGAACAACCCCAGGTCCACCAGGAGCTGAAGACTGGAGGATCTGCCTCATCAGGGAAGAGGACAAACCTGGACCCACGGTTCAGCACATCCTCAGTGTGGGGAAGCCAGGGAGCAGGAAGCAGCTCCGAGAATTCGCAGCAAAAGACAAGCTTCCTGCCCAAATGAGTCCAAATCGATACTAACCAGAACAACACTCATTTGGGCTTCCCGCAAATACTACCGGTGGAACCAGAAGAGCTATATTACTATGAGACAAAAACAGATCATAAGCACATCATTATGCACAAACAAGATCCCAAAGGGATAGTAAAAGACATAGGGGAACCTTCTCTCTGTTATTCTGTCCAGGTCTGGTGTGGCTTCTGATTAAGAGAGGCTACGGCTGCTCTTGCTCAGGACTTTCCCAAACCCTCTGCACTCTAGAATCTTTTCCAGTGTGCTAAAAGCCTGGCTTGGGGGCCTGGATGTCTAAGACTCCAAGGCGTGCAGAGGGGTTTCCCGGAAATGCTCCCTGGCAACACATCTTCCAGGAAGGAAGAAGACCAGAGTGGGCGGAGGAGGCGATGACTCTGGGGGCCGCATCTGCAACCACACCACCCACAGGAAGCTCTGCAGATGTTCAGCCTCCAGATGTGCATGATGCTGAGACCATCTTGTCTGGGAGGAACAGCCTGGGTCTCAGTCGGCTTGGTAACCTAAGTCACAAGGGAAGGTTAGCAGACTCCCCCCAGTCCCTTGTGCAGTGGCTCTCCAGGATGAGAAGGACAGAATCTCCTTACTCCCTGTCTGGCTCGAGATTCCCTTCCTCAAGGGTTCTGTGGTGAACACCTATAATCCCAGTACTTGGGAAGCAGGAGGATTGCTATAAGCTTGAGACCAGTGTTGGCTACAACAGTGAATTCAAGGCCAGCCTGAATTATATATCAAGATCCTGTCTCCAAAAAAACCACAGAACCAACAAAAGTTTCCTCTCTGTGTGTCGGGGTTGGTGTGAGACTGAGGCAGGAGGACTGCAAGTTCCAGCCCATCCTGGACCTTGGCTCAAAATAGAAATACAAATTCAAAATAACTAGGCAGGTTCAGGATGTAGCTCCATGTACAGGTCCTGGGTTTAATCCTCAGTACTGCCAAAACAAAAAACAACAAAAAGTAATTTTTGAAAATTCTTTGGCCTTCAACTTGTTCTTCTGCTGGGCTTGGTGGCTTCCCAGTGGGGTGGCGCAGCCTCACCTCAGAAGGCTGTGATCCCTGGTGACCACTCCTTCCTCAGGCTGCAACTCCGTGGCTGCCATCTGCAGCTGAAGCTGATCTCACCGGAGACGGCCCTGGTGTCATCTAAGCACCAAACACTTCCTTCCCTCTATCTTTCTCCCCCTTGGTGACCATGGCCAATTGCGCCTGCCAGGATGACAGCCCCTTTTCTGTCCCCTCGTCATTGTCAGGGGACACTGTAAGGAAGCAGGTGGCTCATGTCAATCAAAGTCCAACGGGTGGGTCCCGGGCCATGTGTCTGCCGTGGCATCCGTGTGATAGAGATTCTCCTTGGCCCGTACCGTGACAGGTAGAAGCTCGTGCTGGTGGGTAGGTGTGTGGTTGGGGTTCTGGGCTGCTGTGGGATCCTCCTAGAAATTCTCTCCAGGTTTTTGTTCTGGACAAAGAATCGGACAAGTCAGACGCAAAAAGTAGGGATTAAAGGTAGGAAAAGAAGTATGCGCTGTGGAGTGAGAGTGGGCCAATCAGGAAAGAACACAGTGGACACACGGTTGATGCTGGAGGTCTTTTGTATCCCCTACTTCCCAGGCTGATGTCAGAGCTATAGTATCCCATCAAAACCCTGCTTAATCTCCTGCCGGAAGAACTGAAGATAGCTTTTTCTGATTGTTCCCAGAGGCAGCCCTTGTTGACTGATTTTTCTGTGTACTGTGTCCTGCATCTCTATGATAGACAGGTCACATCTACCTGTCCCACCTGCTGGTCACACCCTAGTCTCCTGTCACAGAAGCAGAGGATGTTGAGAGGATGATACCTCCAAATGAACACAACCCATCAGCTTGTCTCAAGTTGTAGCAAGAAGAGCAACCCTTGTTTGTTACAAAGCCAGCGTGGGCAGCCCGTTGCCTGCACAAAGAGTGTTACCCAGTGTGCTTCAGTATTTGGCCCTCCCCGGGCAGAGCACCCAGGACTCACTGCAGCTCACACTGAAGTGGGTTTCCCTCTTCTCTCCCTCACCCACCCCCACCTGGGGAGAGAAAAGAGCAAGGACTTCGGGCTCAGCAGGAGAAACAATGGTAGGGAAAGACAGAGCTTCTGGGGCAGCAGGCTCGGCATGCTGAGCTCACCTGACCTGCCCTGCACTCCTGGGGTACCTTTATCTTCTGTTTATCACTCTCACCAACCCATCCATGCCCAAGTTCCACGCCCAGTACCCAACAAATGTTGGATGAATTGATAATATCTCTGAACAAGTCATTCATGTACACTTTGGTCATTTATAGAGCAGCCTTGACCTTCTCTGAAGACTGCTGTGAGCAGGAGCAGACCAAGGCCCACCAGGCCTCCCTACCTTCCTATGTGGCATCTTCCTGTACAAGAACCTCCCAGATATTGGCACAGTGGCAGCTGAGTCTGCACCCATAGGACCACCCAGGGGTCATCCCACCTGACCCCTCCAGCAGCCAGCTGGAGCCCTGCGTTTTGTGGTGAGTGACAGGAAACCGAGAAGACACAGGGCCCTTATCGAGGTTAACAGGGAGGGTCCTGCTGAGCCCAGATCTCTGGTTTCTGTTCCTCCCCAGCACTCAGTTCCTCCCACGGTTACTCAGGAACCACAGCAAGAGCAAGATGAGGAAGGAGGACAGGCTGCCCTGCAGCAGGCAAGGGCTCTGTCATGTCCCTTCTGGCTCCATGCTTGGCACAGGGTGGCACCTGCAATGCACCATTCATAAGGAATTACCCCCCTCTTCATCCCACTGTGGGCTCTTCCAGGCAGGAACCCTTTCCAGAATAATTATCACATTGCTAAAAGGCAATTTATAGGTTGCTATAAAGGCCTCCAGCCCAAGGGAACTCCGCACCTTCCCACAGGAGAATCCCAGAAGCGAAGTTGGTGACAAGTTGGGAGAAAATGCAGGTAAGAGAAAGCATGAGTCAAATCAGGTCTTGCCTTTCCACCTCTCCACACCCCGGCAATCTCAGGCCCCAGGGACTCAGGCTCAAGGTGGACAGGCTGAACATTTCTGCACAGGGAACAAAGCCCTTGCAAGACAGAACAACACAGAGAAGTCTGGTTGGCTCTCGGGTCACAGACATGGACAACAGAACAATGACAGCTTTGAATGGCATCATCTTTTCAAACTCCAGCACTTCTGCGATGGCACCTACAGTGTCACTGGAAGACCAAGGGTGAGGTTAGGGAGCTGTGGTGTGACAACTTTT